>PVJS01008427.1:0-53154 GCA_004027185.1 Glis glis
GAAGAGAAGAGAAGAGAAGAGAAGAGAAGAGAAGAGAAGAGAAGAGAAGAGAAGCTCTGGAGACCAATGCCCAAGAACCTGGAGCTCTGATTTCCCAGGGCAGGATAAGATACCCATCTTCTGTACCTCCAGAAGAGAGATGAAATTCACCCTTCCTCTGCCCATTTCTAGCCAGGCCCTCAGTGGATTGGATGATTCCCAGCAATATTCTTGAGAGCAGTTGTCTTTACCCAGTCTGCTGATCCAGATGCTAATCTCTCCCAGAAACACCCTCACAGACATATCCAGAAACGTTTCCCCATCTATCTGGGTATCTTTTAACCCAGTCAGGTTCACATATAAAATTAACAATCACACTGACCAGGACTTTGTCTTGATGTGTTTACATATATAAATCACAGTCGGAAACTTAGATTTATCCTTGGAGTTGACACTCAACCCTTTACTCACATTGCATTATCCAAAGCAAGTCACCCTTCCACCTGGAGTCAGGAGTGTGAAGAGCAAGGCATATTTGGGGAACATCAAAAATGACCAATGCCAAAGTCAAGTACACAGCCCCAGGGTGATAACAATGGACTCAATACTGACCTTTTTCTAGAATCACTGAACTGTGATTAGAAAACTAGAGTTCCCGAGGTTAATGATATTCTCAAGTTCACAAGACAATAATAGGTGTTCTCTTTCCACTATGATACATTTCCTCTCTAAAAGCTAGCCAGTACCCTCAAGAATTTCCCAGTTCAGTGGGAAAGAACCTTAATATCCATTTCTATGAACTAAAGTATGGCTCAATAAAACCAGTACAACTGAGTAGGTTTATCACTACTCAACATGAGCCCTGTACTTAAGTCCTTTGAGGGGACAACTGTAGTCAGTAATAGCATGGTACTTAATGTGGCTCCTCACCATTTTTATTTTAGCTGCACTAAAGAAAATCAAGAATCTAAAGTTTCAAGTCCTTAAAGGGCTTAATAGAGCGTGCTTTAATCATTTTCATTTGGCATTTTATATCTGACTATTTTCATCATTAGAAGAACCCCATTTAGTCTTCTAGCAAGAGATATAAGATATAAACTAATTTTTCCTCCTAATATGTGTCGATTCAAATATATATAATATACATACACATGTAAGCATAATTGAAAATATATATGTCCAAACACACACATAGGTAAATACTTTCATTCATTAATATTTATTTATTTATTTATTTATTTATTGTGATACTAGGGATTAAACACAGGGGCATTCTACCTCTAAGCTACATCCCCAGCCCTATTTTATTTATTTTGAAACAGTGTCTCACTAAGTTTCTGAGAGCCTCACTAAGTTGCAACCATGCCTGACTTCATTCATATACTTTTCAATGAATATATTGTTACATATACACTATATATTTATATATTCTACATTTTATATATATATATATATATACATATATTTCTTTCATATTATTGTGATTTATTTACAAGAAGAAAGAAAGAAAATTTTCTGTAATTTGGGTCCAGCACTCAGTACTGTTCTTTCTGGTGCTGGTAGCAGTAGCTGCTGCAACAATAAGTATATCAACCTCTGTCATTTATTGAAGGTTGAACATTATGTGCAAATCACCCTATAGTAGCTATTTCATATCTTGACAATAAGTTTGTTATATGAGTTTAGGGCCTCTGTTTTATAGATAAGCAAGCTGTGGTTCAAAGAATTTAAGACATTTGTCCATGGTCACACAACCAGTGTGTGACAGAGCTGTTTAATGTGTCTTCAATCATTATGAGATACCTTCAGCAAGCATGGAAAATATGAAGGACCTTTTGGGAGTAAAATATTTATCTTCTGACCAGCCATGATGTGGTCAGATTGCCTTCAAGTCTTAGGTACATTTATCAAAAGGAAAACTAAGACAAATGGCAAAGTACCTTCAGTTAGAAGTGCTCACTGAGTGCTCACTGTGGTGCCTGAAATTCATGGTTTGTTCATTTAACAAGTATGAGCTGCTCACCTCACCTGTGACAGGTGTACAAGATACTGTGACTAGGTAGTGAATGAGATGGTCTTTGTCCTCAGCTGAAGAATCAGAAGGGAAGGCACATATGTGAGAGGCCATACTTCAGGGGGATCTATCATAATCACAGAGTTCCAACTAAGCTTGTCCACCCTCTTGAGCTACATAATTATCCCATGCCATAAGCCTTTTAAAAAAGAGGAAATATCCTTTCTCACTCATTTCACTATGGTAAAATGAAAACCTAGGATTCTACATTGGCCAGTAGATAAAGTGAATGTTTCTTAGCCCATGGTAAGTTTCTCTGTGCCTGCACTCATTGATTACACATGCAAGTTTCAAAATATTTTGCAAGAACTATTTATTACTGCTTCAAGACTAAATTCATTTAGCCACCTACTCATCAAGCATGTTACTTTAGGGACAGTCTGTCTTCAGCCTTGGCTGTCTTGATAGAAATGATGAAACATGCTTTCCAGTGCCATCTATCACACTTGGCAGTGCCTTGAGGATGCTCCTAGGTGAACTGACCAATTCCTTGGCCAACACTTTCAGATGCAGATAAAATGCAGCACATTGCTCTTCCTAAAGAAACAGCACATTGCTCAGACTTGACTGTTCTTCTGAATAGTATATAGAAAAATATATTTGCCCCTTGGTAGGTGTGGGGGATTAGTTCCATAATACTGTAGATGCCAAAATTCAAGGATGCTCAAGTCCCTTATTTAAGATGATGTAGTATTTGCATATAACCTACAAACATCCTGTCATATACTTTAAATCATCTCTAGATTAGTTTAATTCCTAATACAATGCAAATTCTACAAAAACATTTGTTGTATCATATTGTTTAGGGAACAATGACAACAAAGAAATCTGTACATGTTCGTTAGAGAGGCAATCTTTCCCCCAAATGTTTTTGATCCACAGGGTTGAATCCGTGGATGGAGAACCCTCAGATACAGAAAGCTGACTTATTCTGGAAATCTGAATTTGCTGTTAAATCCATTCATTGTGTTACCATATACCTTATATATTCTTGCAACAACATCCTGAAGTAATTATTATCACATCTGTCTTGCAAAACGAGGCACTGAGTGATTAAGTGACTTGTATGAGGCTGCGCAGCTAGCAAGGGGTGGGGCAGAGAGCTGAGCTGAGACCAACTCAAATGCAAGATTTCACAAAGAACCACTGGCTCTGTAGTTTCAGTGTTTCTCTGTCTACTCATCCTCAAGGCTGACTGTCGTTTCACATAGCATTGTGATTTTCCCTTTGGAAAGCTCTGCGTTTGAACAGTTGATCTGAGGATTCTCGCCTCTGGTTTCCAACAGGATGTTTCTGGACTGGAGCACATAGTCCGCACTTGTGCTCAGTGGGGAAGGAAGTGTAATGACATTAAATGAAGGCAGCACTGACTGTGAAATCAGTTATTTTTTTTAAATCTCAGGGCTGCCGGATTAATAAATTAGTCTTAGAAGGCTGTGCATCATTCTTGGAATCCTGAGAAAGGAAATTGAACATTAACCCAGTTCACATTCACAATGCACAATTTATAGCCACATGTCGGCAGAGCCATATGGTGGAACATTCTCTCATACTTTCAGATTATTTTATGTTGGGTCCTCCACAGACAGCAGGTCTTTTCACTGACTGGTCTTGTGTGATCACAATAGTAAAACATCTGTTGATAATAACCTTGAGAACAAATTGGTGCTTCCCAAACTTGTTTGAACAAAAATAGCTACTGTAATAATGAATACAAGATGTGCAGAGCACATTTTAGATTTTTATACTCTTATTGGTGCATTATAGTCTTATAGTCTCACATCATAATGTATTTCATAGTGATAGTGACATACATGCACACAGCACTTGCTGAGTTTCCTCCCTGCTCCCTTCCCACTCCCCCTTCCCATACATGATATTGAGACTGATACAGGGCATTGGAGTTCATGATATTTATACATGGTATTGGTATTCTCACATATGTACATAATGTCAATGGAAGTATTTCATTCATTAGAGAACATTTTAAACACACACACACACACACACACACACACACACACTGCTCATTGTCACCTGAAAATTGTGCCCACCAGCATTGTTAAAACCTCATTCACAGAAAACCCAGCTTCTTCTGAAAACATGGGGGTATTTTTTTTTAATGGTAGAAGTATGGTCATGAGTTCTTAAAAAGTCCAGAAAAGGAGATTAAATAACCATACTCATGCAGTTTCATATGAAGCATGTCAAAGCTGCATACTTTCAAAACCTCAGGAGAAAGTTGAGCCTTCTAAGCATTTATGAGCCACTACTGAATTGCCAGGCCCCAAGCCACCACAGAATTTTCTGGCCATCTGGTAAATTGCCACAGACTCTGTAGTCACAGCCAAAGATGCACTCCACACCAGAAAACCTGTGATTCTCATCACAGACTCAGTCTTGCCTGCTTAGGCACCAAGTTCTGACCAGGGTGAGCCTGTGCATTCCTTCGTAGCACTTTTATTTCTGCTGTGACTCCTCCTTTCAGATGGCATTCAGCATGAAGTCCTCCTGGGTAACCTCAAATCCTCAGTGGAATTCCAAAAGAAAAAGGGCAGTGAGACATGTCCACCTCCTGCTTTGGGTGAGTGGAGTTAAGTGTAACAGATCTTCCAGCTCCCAGCAATTTTGGATCTGCTGTTTTATCGAGCATGAATGGACATGCACTGAGTTTTAAGAAGTGCTATTACCCATTTCCCATGCCACGTGGAGAACTCCAGAGACTTGGCCTTGACCAAACACACAAATAACTTTTAGCCAACAGCTAAGTTCCTGAGCCAGTGTTTCCTGTCATTTGCTGGTTACAAAGCTCAGTCCCAGCCAATCTTCTCCTCTTCATTCTTTTGCCTTACGTGCTCACTATTCAAATATTTTTCTCATTATTCCTCTCAAATCTTCAAAACTGTCTACTTTACTTCTTTAGAAAATCATCCACTAAATGGACTGAAAAATTTTTAACATCATTTTTATAACACAGATGTGATGAGGATTTAATAATAGCTCCTAAAATTCAAGATATACTAAAGGCCCTCCATGATTTTATTTAAGTTCCACAACAAATAAACATTTACCTTTTTATTGTACTCACTTTTAAAATAGAAAAACTGAAGGTTATAGTAGTTAAGTAACTTGGATTAAAAAATCACATTTTTTTAAATGGTAGGGCCTGGATCCAGTCCTATTTTGGTTATATCTGTTCAAGCCCAGTTTCATAATGTAAACCTGTATTGTAGGTGGTATTAAAACCTTTATAGAGTGAAGAAACTGAGGTGTAGAAAGTTCAGTAACTTACCCAGTGTATAGAGTTTATATAGAAAAGTCAGAAATAGAGAAAAATCATGCAATCTTTTTTGCCTAGATCATTCTTCTTTCTCTCATATTTTCTCCTTGATATCACCATCTGTTTAACTAGAAAGTAACCCTCACTAATCACTGAATGCTATTAATTCCACCTCTGTTAGCCAGATGTGGTGGTGCATGCCTGTAATTCCAGTACTTGGGAGGCTGAGACAGGAGGATCGCAGGTTCAAGGACAAGCCTCAGCAACTTAGAGAGAGTCTATTTCAAAATTAAGCAATTTATAAATAAAAAGAGCTAGGGATGTATCTCTGAGGTAGAATGTCCCTGGATTCAATCCTCAGTTAAAAAAAAAAAAGCCACCTCTCTAATCCCCATCACATTCCACCTATTTTTCCAGACAGACTACCAGCTTCAGATCACCATCATTACTCATCAGGATTACAGCAAACACCTAACTAGAAATCCTCCCCCGTCCCTTACTCACACTGTAGCCAGTGTGGACTTTCTTAAAATAAACCATATTCCCTATTGACTTTTAGGAAAATCCAGCCTTCCCGGTGTGCCACCCAAGGCGTTATGTGATCTGCTCTCACTGAAGTTTCCAGCTCATCCCTGACTATGCCTTTGAACCGGTACTCCAGGCATATGGCTTTACTTGGAATTCCCCAAACTCATGAAGTTCTCTGTGCTTCACTCCTCTTCCCTGTGAATGCTCTTCTCCATCCCCTCTCCCCTTTGCCTGACTAGTCAACCCTCCTGTGTGGGCTTAAGTATCATCTCCATCTAAGGGCTTCCCCGACCACCCCTTAGCTCTTGGGTGGCTTTCTCCTCTCTTGTCCATTTAGAAATCCTCTGTGAAGACTTATTGGCCCCTATCCAGAACTTATAAATTGACCTCCCTAGGTAGTTGCCCAAAATAATATTAAGAGCCCCAATTTTCTTGTCCATTAAAAAAGAGTACATATATTTGATTAAACAGAAAAAATAGGGTGTCCTAGTTATTTTCTCTGCCATATTTTTAGAGCCACTCAGGGGTACAAATTTTCCATCCTATGAGTCTCTGCTGGTTTAGCAACATTCATTTAGTCAAATAATAACTACTTATTAATCCCGTACTATGTACTGTGTTCTGTTCTAGGCTCAGTATATAGCAGTAGACAAGAAATTAAAATTCGTTCCCTCAGAGAACTTATATCCTAGTAAGAGAGACTTTAAATAAACTGAATAAATAAGATGAATAGAATATTAATGGTGACAAGTACTATGGGGGAAAAAAGGCTTTTGTTACCCAAAGAGATGAAAAAATAAATTCCGCCTGGTATGGTGATTGCTCTTCAAAATGATGATTGTCCTTCCTCCCTCAGCCGGTATGGGAGATACTGTAATAACTGACCTCTATTGGCTGGACTTCAAGCACCATCAGAGAAGGGGAAGGATGGAATTAGCAGGCACTGTCCTTGCAGAGACATTCTGCAGATATAACACTGATACTTCATGCAGAGTCCCCAGCATCTACCTAAGCACAGGCACATCGTAAGAAATACATGAAGCAAGGCAGGAAGTTGGGTTTCAACCAAAAAAGAATCCATACCATAGAGTCGAAAAATGTGGCAGCTAGAGGATGTTGACAGCTTATTCAGCACTGTAATTTTTACAGACAGGTGAGGGACATAGTTTCACATAGGTATAAGGACTTACTCAGGGTCAACACAGATACCTAACTAGGACAGAACCTATATACCTGTATCATTTTTTCTTCTGGAAGGAAATTTCTGATTGTAAAATATGCTAGCAAAATACATCCCATTTTGAGCAACCAAAAATAAAATGATTAATTACGTTGCAAGGTATTGTTAATGAAAACAAGCATCTTCCAGTTTAGTTATGTACATTTTACTGCACCATATATTTCATATGTGATTTCAACCCAACTCCAACCTAACACAGAATTCTTGAAATAAAAAATCCTATAAATATTTAGCAGGTACAATCTCCCAAAGCCCAAACTGATCATTTTAAGATAATACTTCCACTAGTTTTTTTTTTTATCCCTACCCTAGGACCTCAGGTTTGCATCCAGAACTGGAAACATCAAAAATAGGAAGAGAATATATTTCTTCCTGTAGTTGCATGAGAATGCTCATTCTATTCCCTTGAAGATATTAGACTTTAAAAATTTTCTCTTACTTTTTGAAACTATTCTGATTTTTAATTTTTAAAAACATTCTGATTCTTGTGACCTCATATTATCACTATATCAGAGCAAAAATATTTGAAGTAAAAATATGTCCCTTCAAACTTCCTGCCTGGCTGTGATGCCCCAATATGCCAACCTCAGCCCAATTGCTTAAACCTTAAATTTTTTGATAACTTTTCAATATATTTGCCATGACATTTGGTCAAAGGCAATAATGGTCTGACCAATTTCTGTAAGTATAGCTCTTCTTTAAAGATTCTGGACTTTTGCTTGTTCTTGATAATCTTTATTTCTTTCCCTCTTTCCTGTTTAAGACTCATGGATACATTCATGCCTTAAAAATCCAATATTTAAAAAAGTGCTAATGCTTCTGATGAAATGCTATTTTCTCTGCTTTGTGCTTAGCAACCCCCAGTTATCATTCAAACCTGAATTTAACCATTACTTTCTCACAGAGGTTGTCGATGACCTTCCAATCTAAATTAGCTTGCCCCTGTTCTCTCCTATAGTACTTGCAATTTTATTTCTATTTGCTTATCTCATTTTAATACCTTCTTCTCCCATTAGACACTTACACTTTATGAAGTCACATAACCATCCTTGTTTTGTTAACCACTGAATATACATTTAGCACAGTGCCTTGCCATAGGAAATGCTAAATAAATTAAGGGGAATATCAAAAGGAAAATACTTTATAACCGAGTCATGGAATTTCTATTTTTATGTACCATTATTTGGGGGCTCACTTTTATAAGCAATATGTGTAATGGGGAATCATTACCTGAAGGAGAAGGGAGAGAAAAATGTGGCTGGCAGTCAAATAGTTATGCTGCTTCTGTTTTTTCCTAAATGCTTCTGCATCACAACCCCATTGCATGGAATAATTCTGAAACCACGAGCTAAAGCATCTAAGTGCCAAATGCCTTGATAAAATCTTGGTGAACCTGCTTTCCTCCATCAGTAATTCAATGTCAAACAGAACTGTTTTTAAACAAACACTTGGGATAAGCTATACTAGACTCTTGCATATACGAGACTCTTTGACAATGGCCTGTGGTCACTTAACTAATGCCCTTGACCAAAGATAACACCAGGATAAAGCACTTCATGCCAAGTTTTTGGTGTATACAAGCATCTAGAATACATAAAGGACTGAAAAATTTCACATGAGAAACTGTCGTTAAATGAAGAGGTTATCTTGATGTATGTCAGAAGAAATATCTTCTGTCATCTGTCTTTTTGTTTCTTGACTCCTTCTATTTCAGCCCAAATCTTTCTCTCTGTTTTTATGCATGAGGCCCGTTGTAGTCAGGCCTGGAGTGCCTCTCCATGTGTATCTCCCACAACTCCCCCACCTCACAGCTGCTGTGACACATTTGAATGTGATGTGTCATTGTAATCCTGGTGCCCCAGTACTTGAACGAGAGTAGATACTTGACAAGTAATGAATGAATTGTTGAACAAAATTTTATAATTCCAGGAAGACATCATATATACACAAATCCAGTCTAAGAGCTCAGACCTCCTTTGGGGGATGCTGTAGAGTACGTTTTATCAGATCTTTATCCTAGGCTTCCATAACCTACACTTGCTCTTCTCTTTCCTCTCCACCCACTACTCTCTTCTCTGCTTCTTAGCTTTGGATAGTTACTCCTCCTTTGTTCCTTATTTCTGTGTTTCCTAAGTTACCTTCTTCTCCCTGTATGTGAACATCTTTCTTCTTTCAAAACCAGCCTTACCTCTTATCTTTTCCATGATGCCTTTCCAGATGATGTCAAAGAACACATCCCAGTCATGGGTACCAAAATTTGTGGATGTGTAGGATTGTGCTACATATACAATTAATTGGCTATTTACAAAGTACATATATTAGTCAGCATTTTTAAAATTTGTGCATTGTAATCATACATCTTGATGGGTTTCAGGGTGCTAGAAGTATACATGAACACCTTAGTCAATTAGCCCTCCCCCAATTCTCACCCCCATTCCCTCCCCCTTCCTCCTTCTCTTGCTCAGCATAGTAGTTGACTTTAATATATTTGTGTATGTACATCCTGAGCATTAGGGTGTTTCCCTCTTCCCCCTCCCATCTCCCTCAATTAGGTCACTTTCTTTACTCAGTCAGCATTTTTTCACTGACAAATACCTGAGAAAAAAAAAATTTAGACTAAGGAAAGATTTATTTTGGCTCACAATGTCAGTCCATGGCCAGCAGTCTCCATTACTTTAGGCCTGAGATGAGGCAGGTAGTCATGGTGGAAGGGCGTGGAAGAGGAAAGCTGCTCAACTCATGGCAGCTAGGAAGCAGATAGAAAGAAAGAGAGACAGAGAGAGAGAGAGAGAGAGAGAGAGAGAGACTGCTAACAAGGTAAACCCCCCAGGGCATGCCCCCAGTGACCCTTTCTGTGGTTTCCACCACATCCTCATAGTCCATGGAGCCATGATGAATTAATGTTTTGATGATTAAGGTCAAGATCCAATCTTGATCTTATCAAGATCTAATCATTTCCAAAAAGCCCTGCCTCTGAACATCACTAACCAAGCTTTCAACATCTTTGGATGACTTATATCCAAACCATTATAGTACATGTATATTTTTAGTTATTTTTCTCTTTTTTGGTACTAGGGATTGAACCCAGAGGCATTCTACCTCCAACCTATACTCCCAGTCCTTTTTTTTTTTTTTTTTTTTTTGCGGTACCGGGGATTGAATGCAGGGGCATTCTACCTCCGTGCTACACCCCCGGCCCTATTATTTTTTTATGCTTTATTTTTGAAACCGGGTCTCACGAAGTTGTGGAGAGCCTCACTAGGTAGTGAGAGAGAGAGAGGAGAGAGGAGAGAGAGAGAGAGAGAGAGAGAGAGATAGCGCGCACGCATGCGCGCTGAAGTTGGCCGCGAACCCAGATCCTCCGGTCTCCGCCTCCCAAAGTACTGGGATTACAAGCGTGCGCCACCACGCCCGGCGTTCCCCAGTCCTTTTTTTTAAATTTTTTTTTTTTGGAACAGGGTCTTGCTAGGTTGCTGGGTATCCAGTCTTGCTAAGTTGCTGAAGCTGGTCTCAAACCTGTGATCTTCCTTACATTCATCACTATTTTCACAGCCATAATCTAAAAGACTTGACCATGTAACCTAGAGGAAGGAATATTTGTTAGCTCATGGTTTTGGGGTTCAGTCCATGTGACACCAGGGACCATGGGTCTCAGGGCATGGTGGTGGGAAGCAGAGAGAGTGAAAGCACATGGGCTGTGCTCCTCACATCACAGAGGCCAGAAGCAAGAAAGCAGGCAAGGGAAGAAGGAACCATATAATCCCCATGAATGCACCCCCAGGGACCCACCTTCTCTATCACACCCTACCAGTCTAGACCACCACCCAGATAAATCCATTACAGTGGATTTATCCACTGCTGGAACCACAACCCTCATGGCTCAATTATATCAAATCCAATCCAATACCAATTTTTGAGCTCTTCAAGGGGCCATACTATATCTATAACACTCCTGTCTCAGCCTCCCAAGTACTGGGATTATAGGCATGCACCACCACACCCAGCCTTATGTTGAGTTTTCTAACTTAAGTATCAGGATTGTACCATCCTGACCATGTGTTCTCTAAGACATTTGTCTTTTTTAATGATTATTTCACCTTTGTTTTTCTCAGTACAGTTAGTTCTACTTGCAATGAGATGATTCTCTAAAAGCAAGTTGAAGAGGAGAACCAATTAGGGTCATTTACTTCTAAGTTTACAAGTAATAATTTCATGCATTTTGCCCTGTATATGGGTTTTTGTTCATTTTTGAAGAGTAATTTCTTTCTGCTGTTATGATCATTTGGGTCACAAGTTAGAAATGAATGAAGTACTAAAGAAATGGTGGTATATGATTGTTTTACCCTAGTAGTTGCTTAGAAGTGAATACTTTTCGACTTGTACATGTTTGATAAATTCTTACAGAGCAGACACAAATTGTCCTGTACAGGCACTGTGCCCTATATTTCTTTGTGGGTTTGACAAGGCCTAAAATAAATCTTTGCTTATTGTAGGTTTCAGTGAAGGTGTGATTTTTCTCTTGCTTCCAAGGGGATTAGCAAGTATGTAACTTGTCTTCCTCTGAAGACTAAAAATGTTGCAATGATGTTTTAAAGAATGTCATAGATTGACATTTTGATTTTATTAATTTTTCTGAAGTATTTATTTATTTTATACTTTTATTGGTACACTGTAATTATATATCATAGTGAGGTTCAAAGTGGTACAAATGTACATGCACACAGCACTTGGTGTGTTTGCCTCTGGATCCCACCTCGCTTCCCGCCTCTCCAGTACATATTCATGAGGTTGGTAGTGATAAATTCACATACAGATTTTATTAACTTTTTAACTTGTTTGCAGAAGGTAGTTTAAGATTCATACTTCCTCTCTTTGAGATTGTGATAGTTCAATCTAGGTCTTCTGTTTTGTGTGTCATTTAATATATTAATTATGTGCTATTTTAAGAATATGTTTTAACTGGTAATGCTGGGAAATAGCTTTGTGAATTAGAATGTTTTTTGTACCTGCTAAGTACATACGTTAGTACTAAATACTATGTTAGCACTTTTTATTGGTATTTATAAAAGTGTTTTCAATATATTTTTATTGGTGCATTAGAATTTTAATGAGGTTCAGAGCGACTGAAACATACATGCACAGGACATTTGGTTTTGTGGGATCTTTCAGATCCTACCCTGCTCCCTCCTCCTCCCCATGCATGTTATTGAGATTAGTGTTGATAATTTTGTGTATATACATAGCATTATTTGAACTGTTTCCTTCATCGAATCCTCCCTTCCCACCTTCTTTCCTTAATCCTGTCTACTGTTTACTAGGATTTCTCCTCATTTATTTTAAAGTCTCTTTTGTTTCCCTATTTCTCTCTAACTCTCTGACTTCCACATATAAGAGAAGACATATCACCCTTCACTTTCTGAGACTGGCTAATCTAACTTTGCACAATATTCTCTAGTTCATCTTTTTCCCTGCAAATGACATAATTTTGTTCTTCTTTATGGCTGAGAAAAATCCCATTGTGTGAATATACCACAGTTTTGTTGTCTATTCATCTGTTGATAGACACCTAAGCTGATTAAATATTTAGCTATGTACTATATTCTTATACATAATCATTTTATGAAAGTGCTAAATTTGGGAATAAAGAAAGACAGGATTCTAGAAATACAGTCATATGCTTTTTGGATATATAATTCATAGCACTTTTAAGAAATTTCTTTTGGTGGCAGGGAAAATACATAACTCACATATTTAAGATTCTGTGATCAGTGCAACATAGATCTTATTTACTATAAGATTTAGGATTGAGATTAGGATTATCCCATCAGGTCTTCTCTGGTAGTTGTAAAAGATTCTGTATTTTTAGAGTAAATTAATTTAAGTGTGCATATTTTATGCTCTTATGAAGATCCACCTATAAACTCTTTGTGTCTGTTGTATACATCTTTCTACCTGGCAAGGCTTTCTTCAATCAGGATGGCACTTTCTCCCATCATGCACTCTGTCTTTGGAAGATATCATTCGATAGACAATGAAATTGTGCTCAGCATTCATGTTTGAGAAGTATTGAGACATGTAGCTTGGCTATTAAAATTTGGGGGAAATCAGATAGTTTACATGAACAATAAATCTACATAACTTAAATTGGGGTAATCCTGGAAAATTCCAATCACAAGTTAAGGTCTCTTACAAATACTTTTGGATCCTACACCTTCTTCCTGCTGCCATCCTTTAAAGCCTTGGCCAAAGGATTCCAGGAATATCCCTTCACTCTTTTTTATGTCACCCAGACTGTAAATATACAGTGGTTTTGTAGATGAACATCCTCCCAGATTTAAAAGTTTTCCTCTACACCTGAAGGGCTGGGTCTATTACATTACATCTAAATCCAATCTCTCAGTCTTCCTAGGGGAAAATAATATCTGTGGAAGAAAACCTGTTCAGATCCTTGAAACATTTTTCCTCTGATCTATGTGATGTACTGTTTCACCTTTTGTTCATCTGCCAGCAGACTGAGTGACTTTTGTTGGGTTCAGGGTCATTAAGCCAAAATAAAAAGACTGCTTTTAAGAATCTTAATTGACAGCTTTGAAGTCTCTAGCAGAACATTCCCAAAACAACAAAAAATGTGATCTACTTTATAAATTGTATGTTGAGTCCAAAGTTAGAAGGAGGACTGTTAATACCCATACAGGTTTGTTCCACTTAAACTACAGCTGTTTGTGGTTTTTGCCCCTGTGGTTCCTTGTTTACCAGCTATACAGCCTCAGTTCATAAATCAATCAAGCGCATATCACCTCCAAATGTCTGATTGATCCAATTGGCTAATAATAAAACTTCTTATTCACCACAGTGCAAGCAAGGAGGAAAAAACTTATATACCACAGTGCAAGTAAGGAGGAAGCAGAGAGAGGGAAAGGGGTCAAGCTCATTCTGTTTAGAATCACTCTGTCTTGAGAACAAATGATCACATGAGAACTACCTTAATCCCCTTTGAAGACATGGCCCCAGTGACCCAAAGACTTCCCACTAGGCCCCACCCCTGGAAAGTTCTACCCTCTCCCAGTACTGCCAGCCTGGAGACTGGGCCTTCCACACAGAGACTCTTGGGAAACACTCAGATCATATCCAAACCATAGCAATTGGGAACCTTATAATCACTAGGCAGTACAGGAATGTGTATCAGAACTGGGTACGCTGCTAAGTTCAATCCTAGTCTTAAACAACAGGCCTCACCATTTGGAATGCCTCTGAAAACCATCAGTGTAGTGTTTTGGAATCTGCTCTGGAGTCAGGCAGTCTAGGTTCAAATTCCAGTGCATCTACTCACTAACCCACTTCATGCCTCAGCCACTGCATAAAGTCATCGTCAAAACGAAATGAAATCATGTATGTAAAACTCTTACCACCACACTATCCTAACATGGTCCTGATGTGGCTCTTTTGAGACTCATGGAAAAATAAGAGACTCTTCAGAGACTTCCAGATCTTTCTCATTACTGTTATTTCCCTGCCCTCCATCTCTGCTTAACCCTTCATGAGCTCAACATTTACTGTTGTCCCTGCTTCTGCCATCTATTGCTAGCTGCTCAGACTAGACTTACTGTACCTTGAATAATCCTCAAACAAGAGCCTGTGTACACCATTATTGTCAAATCCACAATATGCACATTTTTAGTTTTGTCCCATTGTCTTCTAGAACTTTTTCCAGGTCTTTTCACTGTTAGGCACGGTGAGATAGATCCAGGCAAAGATGACAGGATGAGTTGAGCTCTTCCCACTGCTCTCGTGAATCATGAGTCAAGACAGGAAGAGTTGTGGATGTTTTAGAAGAAAACCATGCCAGGATTATGTGGATGTTTTAGAAGAAAACCATGCCAGGATTAAAGGAGTACTAGAAAAATTTAACTGCTGTGCATTTTGGTGGGGGAGTGGCAGTTTCTGAACATTTCCAAACCCTGCTTAAGAACTCTATTGCCATTAAGTAAGCACTGTCAGTATTAAGCTAGAAATGCGCATTAAAAATACCTGTGCACATGCATTAGAACCAGGAAACAGAAATAAATGAGGTTTATTTTTCCTTTTTGTCTACTGAAAATGGAAACCTTGTAAAGAGAGAAGACTTTATTTGAATGCAAATAGCATTAATGAGTTACTACATAACCAAAATTACTCTATTAACTAGTAAAGGCCACAAGAATCATAGAAAAATATGCAATTCTATTTTAAGACTGCAATTAAATTCTATAATTAATATGAGATCATTAAATTTTTATAACTGCTTTAATTCCTTCAGATCAAGATTCTAATCTGTTTTAAGTTTGGCTTAAATATGCTATTAGACTTAATAACTATTAAAAGATTATTCTAAAAATAGAAAATGATTTTTTAAAAAGACAGGTGCTAGCTGGGTGTGGTGGCGCACGCTTGTAATCCCAGTACTAGGGAGGCGGAGACTGGAGGATCCGTGTTCACGGCCAGCCTCAGCTACTCAGTGAGGCCCTCCGCAACTTAGTGAGACCCGGTTTCAAAATAAAGGATAAAAAATAGGGCTGGGGGTGTAGCTCAGAGGTAGAATGCCCCTGGGTTCAATCCTCAGTACCACAAAAAATATATATAAATAAAATAAAAAAATAAAAAGACAGGTGCTATATATATAAATATACATACATGCATATACATAGTGCCTATACATGTATATGTATATGTATACTAAAACATTATAAATGTGAAAAAGCTTTGTACATGCAAATGTTTTAAAAGGTAAGAGTTAAAATCAGAACAATTAGGAACGATTTAAGATTTATAAAAATAAACCATCAGTTTTCTTTCCTCTAAATGTGATGGGAAGAAACTTCAATTTTCTTTTTTTTTTTTTTTTTTTTGAGGTACCGGGGATCGAACCCAGGGGCATTCTACCTCTGCGCTACACCCCCGGCCCTATTTTTTTTATACTTTATTTTGAAACCGGGTCTTACAAAGTTGCGGAGGGCCTCACTAGGTAGAGAGATAGAGAGAGAAAGAGCTGAGGCTGGCCGCGAACCCGGGTCCTCCGGTCTCCACCTCCCAAAGTACTGGGATTACAAGCATGCGCAACCACACCCGGCTCCAATTTTCTAATATCTAAAGGATCCTGGAAGGAATCTTTAAGCTATAAAAATGATTTTCAACCAGGCATGGTGGCACATGCCTGTAATCCTAGTACTTGGGAGGCCAAGAAAGCTAGACACTGTTTCAAAATACTAATTAATTAGTAAATGAGCTGGGGTATAGCTCAGAGATAGAATGCCCATCGGTACAATTCCCAGTACAACAAAAAAAACAGAAAGAAAAGATTTTTCATGTCCTATGTTGAAATGTTGCAAGACATAGAAAAGCTCAAAGAAAAAAATCTCCTTTAATCATCAAATAAGAGATAATTTTTATTATAATGTTTATGTATCTTTAGTTATTTTATGTATCCTCAGTATGTTTTTATAAAACTGAGGTTGTATCACTTAATATCGTATATATATTGCATTGCTCCACACCATAAAATTTATTCTAAAATATCAATTCTAATGGTTGTTCAGTATAAAATATAGGTATATTAATTTATTTAATTGGGTATTTATTATTGGACATCCAAGTATTTATAATTTATAATCCTAATATAGACAACTCTTTGATGAACATTCTTATTCTAAATTATACAAACACTAATTGTTTACTTTGGACTAATCCCTAAAACTATGATTGCTACTTTGAAGAATATGACCTTAACATGTGACAGATGTTTTCAAGCTCCTGTGCTGGTAGTCCATACCACTAGACATTCCCGGGAATACAGCATGCACGTTCCTCCTCCTTCACCAACTTCCTAGCTTCATTCATTCATTCATTTGGTATGTGTGTAGTGAGGTCCTGTTATGTGCCTGCCATTGTACAAGAAATTGAAAGTGAAGAAATTAACTAGATGGAAATTCTACTATCTTCTTAAAATGTGCAGTTTAAAGGGTGAATAAGATTCTAAAATAAATGAGCTGAGCAGTTTATAAAACAATTATAAATGTTTCAAATACTACCAAAGATATAAACATAGATGGTCTAGTTTTATCTTTGCCAATTTGGCAGACACAATTGTTTCTTTTTTAAATTTGCATTTTAAGTTAATGAGGTTAAATACTTAAGCTAGTGAGGTTAAACATAGTTTTATAAATCTACACATTGAATATTTTTCTTTTCTAAATTATCAGTGCATGCCCCTTGCCCATTTTAATTGACCTGCTTACATTTTTTCTTATTGTGTTTTAAAATGTTATATCAAAGCCATCTATATTTTGCTTTTAAATTTTGCATCAGAGGATTTGGACACATATAAATGATGAACTCTGCTAGTAATCACTTCAGTTTTCTTTCTTTGATATTATACATGAAAATGCTATCTTCTCCTTGAGCTCAATTAAACCTGTTTTTTTCTACTATATTCCTTCTCCCTGATTCATCAATTGAATTCTCCTTTGATTTTTAATCTCATGCTTCCTGAACTCGTCTATCTAAATTTAAATACATCCCATTCTTTGCCAACATAGACAGAATTTTTTTCTTCCATACCATCTCAATTCCACTGACCCTTCACAGCCACATTTATTTTTCTACCTCCGTTTGCTCATCTTCTCACCCAGCATCATAACAGTGTATTCGACCACTGAGTTACATAGCTCTTGCCAAGATCTCCAATGATGTCCATGTCTTTTAATCGAATGGATTTGCATATACTCAGCAATGGAAAGGTAAAAATGCATTGTTCTTTAGTTCAACAGCTGGTTCCATCATTTTTTCAAAAAAGGGGACTTGATTTTTGCATTAAACTTATCTTAGAATCCCCACTTAAAGCAATCTTTTTCAGGTAAATTCAATATATTATTTCATAACCACACTGGATTACTATTTAATAATCCTACTGAATAAATAATCAAATTAACTAATCAAACTTCTTTTCAGGGATGTTTCTTAAATATCAACACATCTCTACCTTCCCTTGACCAGCCAATTTTATAATTTCTGTTTACTCAGCTCTCTTGTTGGTTCCAATTTTTTTTCAATTCTTTCCAGATTCACAGGTGTTTTATCTGCAAATTATATTGTTTTTCAATAATAATTAGAACTTTTGTGTGTTTTGTCTTGTTGCCTTTGCTAGAACAGTTTGAACATAGATAATAGTTGTAATTGATAGAGAGATGTTCTGTGTTAGTTTTTAGTTAAGAAAGGTATTATGTAAACTGGGCATAGTGGCACATGACTATAATCCCAGTACCTGGGAGGCTGAGACAGAAGGATAGCAGGTTCAAAGCCAGCCTCAGAACTTAGAAACTGTTTCAAAATAAAAAATAAAATATGGCTGGGGGTGTATCTCAGAGGCAAAATACCCCTGGGTTCAATCCCCAGTACCACAAAAAAAAGGAAGCTATATATATACACACCATGCACGCACACACAATACATATGCATATTTCTAAAGGCCTAACTGAAATTAAATTTTATTAGAAATAAGATTATACAAAAACCATTCAAATATTAATTTCCTTTGCTTTTGCTCCTAATTCTGCCAACTCATTGATTACTTGAGGCTCACCATAAGCCTCTATGGACAGTTACATATGTATTTGGCTAATAGAATGTGAAACCAAATTATTTTTCAACAAATGATTTCCTAACAGAAGGAAAAAGTATTTTAGACTTTAGTATGCACCATTTCTTTTTTTTTTTTTTTTTTTTTTTGCAGTACTGGGGATTGAACCCAGGGGCGTTCTTCCTCCGCGCTACATCCCCGGCCCTATTTTTTATACTTTATTTTGAAACCAGGTCTCACGAAGTTGAGGAGGGCCTCAGTAGAGAGAGAGAGAGAGAGAGACAGGGAGAGAGAGAGACAGAGAGCTGAGGCTGGCCGCGAACCCGGATCCTCCGGTCTCCGCTTCCCAAAGTACTGGGATTACAAGTGTGCACCACCACGCCCGGCGAGTATGCACCATTTCTAAACACAATCTATTTAGTTTGTTTGGCAGAGGCAATCTTTCAAATTAGGATATCCAATAATCCCAGTACTTGGGAGGCTGAGAGAGGAGGATCACAGGTTCATGGCCAGCCTCAGCAACTTAGTGAGGCCCTCTGCAACTTAGACTTTGTTTCAAACTAAAAAATAAAAGCCGAGCGTGGTGGTGCACGCTTGTAATCCCAGTACTTTGGGAGGCAGAGACTGGAGGATCAGGGTTGGCGGCCAGCCTCAGCTCTCTCTCTCTCTCTCTCTCTCTCTCTACTTAGTGAGGCCCTCCGCAACTTCGTGAGACCCGGTTTCAAAATAAAGTATAAAAAATAGGGCCGGGAGTGTAGCGCAGAGGTAGAATGCCCCTGGGTTCAATCCCTGGTACCGCAATAAATAAATAAATAAATAAAATAATAAAATAGGTCTGGGGGCATAGCTCAGAGGTAGATATGCCCCTGGGTTCAATCCCCAGGGCCAAAAAATAAATAAATAAAAAGGACATCTAAGAGTGTTTAAATAACCAAAGAGGTCCTTGATTAGGAAAGTCTGGGATGTCTTCAGTAGATACTGCTTGGGGCTGCTGGTGTCAAATTTACGTTAAAGAATGTAAGAAGATGGAAAAGAAAGGTCCTTCACTTAGTATTTATTAAGCACCTATCATGAGTGGAAAACCAGGTTCCACAATTAAGATCCAGATGTGAATAAAAATTATTTCTAATCCTACTAGAGTCATTAATGAGGTAATGCCAGAGATAATGCCTTCCTTCACATAGTAACTGGTAAGATAAAATACTGAGAATAATCACAATGGAGACCCAGAATTTTTTTTTTTTTTTTTTTTTTTTTGGTACTAGGGATTGCATCCAGGGGCATTCTACCTCCGAGCTACACCCCCATCCCTATTTTTTATTCTTTATTTTGAAACAGGGTCTCACTAAGTTGCGGAGGCCTCACTAAGTAGCTGAGGCTGGCCACGAACCTTCGATCCTCCTGTCTCAGCCTCCCAAGTACTAGGAATACAAGTGTGCGCCACCACGCCCTGTTGAGACCCAGAATTTTACAGCCTGAATGTGCCTCAGTAGAGGACTTTCCACAGCCTGCTCTTTTCCATTGCCTGACAGAAACAAGTAATAAGATGTTTGATCAGAGGACATAGAGGCCATGTTTAATTTCACCTTCCTAGACCATTCTTAGATGATGTTGATTTTCTGGTTAAACTTATAAGAATATATCATGTGCTAAGAGTGGTTAGTACATTTTAAAAGTGAGTGGCTCCAACAATACTGTATATCTCCTGAGGTTGATGGCAAAATATCTTTCACTAACTTTTTTTGGGGGGAGGGGGAGAGATAAGAGTTATTTTGAATCATAATGTTGTAAAATAATTCCAAAACACAATTTATTCTTGTATTATTTTAGGTTCATGAGTCACAAAAATGTAATGTCAGCAATATTTTGCTTTTTAGTGAATAGAATACATTTTCAGAATTATTTTGTGAAACATATTTTTCACTAATCAGAGCACGTGCCTCAGCTTCACAATGATGTGGTAAGTAAACCTGCTTATGAAGGGTTCATTGCAGTAGAAAGGAGAGATATACTAAGATATAAAAAAATAGTTTCTTTTTATCCACCTAGATACTTGGGGGGGGCCTCTATTTCAGGCAAAAGTTTTTTGGAGATTGGTAAAAATAATACAGATTGGATCCCAGACTTGCTCTCACTCTTTCTGAAGTAGGAGGCCAACATTCATCCTGGAGCCGGAGTTGGATGGAGTGTGAGCAGCATGCATGCTGTGACTGATTAGAGACAACACTCACTGAAAAGACTACATTTAAGGTGGCTTCATCTGTAAGAGAGGTCTCATAGCATGACTCCAGGGTCCAGCTGTATAGGACTCAGGGCTCCTGGGGATTGACAAGGACTAAGGTCACGTGACTCCATATACAGAACAGTCAAAGCTTTAAAGTAATATTTGCCCTAGTGGTTTATGGTGAAAATGTGTTACCTTATGCTAAGATCACTCAAGGTGATGTTCTGTTCACTGAATGTATGAAGTTATTAATATGAAACAGAAAGGATTTATTACATGCCCACTAGGAAATGTCCATTACAGATCAGTTATATATTTTAGCTATTTAACCCTCACAACAACCTTATTGTTATTATAAGACCCATTTTATATATGTTGAAATAGACTCAGAAAAAAAGCAAATATCTTAGCAATGACATATAATATAAAGTGGAAAAAGTACTACTGAGATCTGACTTCAAAACTCATACTTTTTTCTTTCCACATTATACCTGGCATAGCCTATGACCGATGGTTGTATCACAGTAAATATTATGATTTCCCTCTAATACTACATTTCATTTCTTTGTTTCATCTTTTCTGCCTCCTTTTTTTAAAATACTAATTTATAAAAGTACATAGACTTTAGAATCATAATTCTTCTGCTCTACCTAAGTAGAATAAATGATTGTTTCCTCACTATTGTGTGTGTGTGTGTGTGTGTGTGTGTGTGTGTGTGTGCAGTCTCTTCTTTCCCATGAGATTATGAGAGAAATTCAAGAAAAATTTAATATGGTAGATAATGCTGCCTCATTTCAAGCAACACATCCAAGAACTGTTTTGGTGAAAAGAACATCAATTTATTCATCTTGACAACCATTTTTAAGAACTTAATATGTGCTTTAAAGGAATCAACATTTCCCAAAATACAGCTGTGACTTTTCTTGTTTGTCTTAGTATTGTGTAATTTCAAAGCTAAGTACCCAGTATGTAGTGAATTTATATATTTTATTATTTAATTAGTTCATGACAATTCCACATCACAGTGAAGTTCAATGTGATAAAAACACACATGCACAGAACTCTTAGTGTATTTCCCTCCACATCCCACAATGACCCTCTCCTCCCTTTGCACACACATTAGTGAAATTGGTAGTCATACCTTCACATATAGCCATAGTATTATTAGAACTGTTTCCTTCTTCAGTCTTCCTTCTTCTCTAACTCCCTCTTCTAATCCCCGTCTCCTACTCTACATGTCTTCTCCACATTATTTAAAGTCCCTTATGTTTCCTATTTTCTCTCTAACTTCCACATATGAGAGTTAATGTACAACCCTTGACTTTTTGAGACTGGCTGATCTCACTTAACATCATATTCTCTAGTTCCATCCATTTTCCTGCATTAAATATAGTTTTGAGCTCACAGGTCACATGATTCCATGGAAAACTTAGGAGCAAAAATATCAGTGAACATTATTCTCACTGGTAATCAGTTACTTGATCGGTATTCAACTTTGTGGGATATTGCATTATTTTCTCCTTAGGCATTCTCCAAGAGAATTGAGTCCCTAATGAAAAAATATGAGTTTAAGAATTATTTTTTCTACTTATTAGCTGTTTTAGTGTGTATAAGTCAAGTGACCTCTCTTAGTTTTTACATCTTCACTCAGAAAATGGTGCTAATAAGTCCTGCTCTCATTATCTCTCAGCATAAAATATGGAAAATTACAATTTTTGTGGTGTTGAAGATTGAACCCAGGGGCATTCTACATCTGAGATAAACCCCCGGCCCTTTTTATTTTTTTGTTTTGAAATGGTCTTGAGAGTCTTGCTGCATTGCTGAGACTCTCCTCGAACCTGCAATCCTTCTGTCTCAGCCTCCTAAATCCTGGGATTACAGGCATGTGCCACCACACCTGGCTTACAAATGTTCTTTAAAAGTAAGCAAAGAAGAAAAAAATGAGGGGGCTGGACACATAATAGTTATCACATTTGCTGCTCTTATCATCTATAACAGTGGCTACAAGAAAGAAGAGAAACTATTTTACATTGTTCATAATATTAGCTACTGTTTAATGTGTGTCCATTGTATAAAAGTTCTATAAATTTACTGTTTGAAGCATCCCTTGACTCCCTAATGAACACAGAGTGCCTGCTAATGCCAAGCAACCAAAGATATGCAACTATGAATAAGGCAGGAAAACAAAAATATGGTATTTATCCCATTTTACAGAGGAGGAAACCAAGACTCAGGTTAAAAAAATGGGTATAACATTGCAGCTATGAATCCTTTTCATCTATAAAACTTGTTTGGCTAATGAGGATGAGGAGTCATGAAATCAGGACTTCACCCATTGTATTCACCACGTACCTCTAACATGTCATCCATTGCCAAGTAAAGAGTGGGTGCTCATCGAGTATTAGTTAAGTAAATGAGTAAAGGAATAAGTGAGTGACTGAATGACTAAGAGGTTAGAGTAGAAATAAGGCAAAAGAAACTAGACTAGTGTTGATAATTTGGAAACCATTGTTTGATTATATAAACATATATTTATGTATATATAATATATAAATTTTCTAACCAACTAGAAGCACCACACCCAGTGACCAAATGTGACGGTGTAATTATTTGGGAGGTAAGCAATACATACTAATATAAGGTCATATACTCTGATTTTTTAAACACAGCTCAAAAATTTTGCATTGGTACCTATGTAACCTCACTATCTTAGCTTCTTTCCTGTGCCTTCAGTTCTATTGTGATGAACACCATGATAAAAAAAAAATTTGCTGAGTGTGTGCAAACCACTATACTGCTAGAAACCACTCATTCTGGATTCTTTGGTTAATATTTAATGAAGAAAAATACTTTATCTTTGTAATCCAAATGGTTTAAGGTTCAGTGTCTGTCATCCAGCATCCTTTCCCACTTCAGCTGCAGACCTGTCCTGGGAGTCTGTCTAGACCATCAATTAATTTATTTGGGCCTTTTTTTAACCTTATCTTTGATGTAGAAATACAACCCTTTCTCAAAATTGTTGTATGGAACTGCTTTAAAAGAATAGATGTGGCCGGGCGTGGTGGCGCACGCTTGTAATCCCAGTACTTTGGGAGGCGGAGACCGGAGGATCCGGGTTCGCGGCCAGCCTCAGCTCTTTCTCTGTCTCTCTCTCTCTCTCTCTCTCCCTGTCTCTCTCTTCTCTCTCTCTTTAGTGAGGCCCTCCGCAACCTCGTGAGACCCGGTTTCAAAATAAAGCATAAAAAATAGGGCCGGGGGCGTAGCGCGGAGGTAGAACGCCTCTGCGTTCAATCCCCGGTACCGCAAAAAAAAAAAAAAAAGAATAGATGTTAAATTATTGCCTGAATATCCCTAGTCATATAAATAATTTGTATCTTTTTTATTTTCCTTGGGGTTAAATGAATCGGGTAGACAAAATTAGCAGCTTTCTTGAGTAATTGAAGTGCTTATCATTATTCTCAGGGCATCTACCCAGTTTATTCTTTCTCAAAATACATACTGATGAGTGAATATCTTTTCACATAGAAATGGACGTTTCACAGTTTATAAATGTGAGATAAACTATGAAATTTGTCTGTAGGTATTAGGCACATATGAGGATAATTTACTTTTTTAATGAATTAAAAAAAAAATCCACCTGACTGCCAAACTGGGCAATTCTTGTCTTTGTCTTTGGATGAACTGAAGTAGAAATGCATTCAATCCTCAAGTAAATTTGCTTCCTAGTATTCTTCTTCCAGGCCTTCACCCCCCAAAAAAAATCAGTTAAGGCAAATTATACTGCCTTGTCCTACTCATAAATGGAAATAAATGTTCCAGTACAAATTCAGTAGGAGGCATTTCATACTAGAAGAATTTCTTTCTTTCATTGTGCTTGTATTTGTCTGTAAACACACCTCCACTTTTCAAGTAATGGTTCCTTAAATTCTAAGAAAGGCCTTGTTATTAGGTGACCTCATGATGTTTTAAGCAAAGCATAGAAAGATTCTTATACTATTCCTAAATATCTCTTTAAGAAGCAAAAATCTTAGGAGATTGTTCTATTTTATTAAACTGGATATGCATACCTGTAAGAGCAAGGCAAAAATTAGGTTAAAATGCAGTATAACATCACTGGGTCTGGTGGCGCATGCCTGTAATCTTGGGAGACTCAGACAGAAGGATCACAGATTTGAGGTCAATGCATGGTAACTTAGCAAGACGCTGTTTCAAAATAAAAAATAAAATAGGACTGGGGATGTAGCTCAGAGATAGAATACCCCTGGGTTCAATCCCCAGTAACACACACACACACACACACACACACACACACACACACACACACACAGTGTAACTTCATAAAACAAACATGCCATTTTCTGCATGACTTTTTTATGTCCGTTGTTAAAGGTGTTTTTTTTTTTGGTGCATTGCAATTATACATCATAGTGGGGCTCAATGTGTTAAAGACATAGGTGCACGTAGCTCTTGCTGTCTTTCCCTCCACATCCCATTCTGCTCCTCTCGCCCTCTCCACAGGAGTTACTGAGATTGGTACTAACACCTTCATATATTGCTGTTTTATTATTTGAACTGTTTTCTTCTTCAGGTTAGGGTGAGAGGGAGGGGAAGAGAGAGGCCTGCATAACTTCTTTAGGGTTTCCTGTTTTAATTCTAGATGTGACTTGTGACTATTAAACAAACACCATCTTGATTTATAGCATAAATTCAGTATTTTTAAATGAATATGTGATTGAATAAATGCAGGAATGAATGAAAGACTGAATGTTCTAGCATCCCATTCAGAATTTCTTCTTTATCCAGACATTGTCAGGGCATTTTTGCTAATAGAATGGACACTGACCAGGCCTGCTAGGAGATGTGGTTATAGAAAAAAATGGCCCTCATGTCAACCCTAAATACAAAATGTTTCAACTATGTCAAATCTCTCTGACGTCTTTTTAGAGGGAGGATTCTAAGACCTTCAAGATACAAAATCAATGTGTTATACCTAAACATGTATTCATGAGATTGTATTTCATTATGGTTTGGGTATGGTATGAATGTATGATATATACATATGTAAATTCTTATATATAATATGTATTATATATATGAATTTAGTAAAAGCAACCTAAAACCCTCATCTGCATATGGTCTCATCAGCCCCACTTTGTCATGATGGCTAAAATCTTTTGGATTCATCCTAGGATGAGAAGTAATTTAGCCTCAAGCAGATGCACTACCCATCTAACATTAAGTGCTGTGAAATAGCATTATTTGGGTAATAAGGTTTATCTCTACAATTCTGCATTGTGCTTAGTTAACATTAATTTGTGCCTTGACCTTCTGAAAAAGCTGCTGTTTTCAACTCAGCTTTAGTTTTTTTTTCTGAGTTTGTCACTTTGGCCATCTGGTAAATGTATCTTTTGGGAGAGGGGGAGCTACATGCACAAAAAATTTCAAGGCAGCATTATTGCATAATTTGCTTGAGGTCAAAACCAATACTTTCCAGGTTGGTCCATCATTTATTGTAAGGTTGCAGATATTAGAGAATTTTGTAGACACATTGTGCTTTTGAAGCGTTTTCACAAAAGATTGAACATGGCAAGTCATATTTATGCCAAAATGAGAGTGATTAACTTGTCTAAAGTGCAATGATAGACCAACATTTTTTGTCAGCCCTACTTACCCTTGGATTTCAGTATCTGAAAGATACTTTAGGGAATCAAAGAGATGGGAAAAATATCTTTTTCATACCTGAATCATAAGAAAAATTATTTCCTCTGCAAAAGAGAAGAAAGTAAATACCCTATCTCCCTGCTTCTGCCACTGAAAGGATAAGAAAAGAACAAAGAGATTTTTTTATATATTCTAGTTAAGTACCTTCTAAAAGAAATATACACGTCTCTGTTGCACTTCAATTTGGTTTATTTACTTTACCTTCCGATGTAGAAATACTCTAGAGTTGATGCTGAGAATTGAATGTTTTATATTGTGTTCTAAAATCCTTAGTCAAATATGAGCTCTTTAGAGAAAAAAATGATCTAAGCAGAACTTCACTCTAGGAGATGAGAGGAGCCTCCAAGAGGAACCTGAAGTAGATCTCAAGCCTCATTTTCTTTTGAAGTGTGATTGGACTTTTCCTGTGATTAGGGAGTTAGGGGAAAGCCATAGAGGTGAATTAGTTCCTAAGGCTTCTTTTGGGCCAACTGTTATTCTAGTGTACCTCTTCATGCAGCAGGAGGCTAACGAATTTTTCTTTTTCAAAAGAGGAACTGCTTAGTCTTTTGTAACTGGTAGGGGCAAGAATAAACAGAAAGGAACATGTATTCAAATATACTAGTCTAAGGAATATCTAAGGCAAATCTTATAAAGTATTTGCCATAGCAATGGCAATAAAAACATAATTGTGTTCATTTATTTATTTATTTATTTATTTAACCAATACTTACTGCATACTTACTAGGTGCCAACGATGGTTAGAAGTGCCCATAGATTAAGTAAACAAACGTACTGCCTTCTTCATGAATGCAATATTTATAATATAATATAAGTGTGGCAACAGAAATAAGTTCAGTGAACTCTGGGAGCACAAAGAAAATCTAATAAGCTCAACTGGCGAATCACATGACCTTCACAGAGGATGCAGTGATTGAACTGAGCTTAGATAAATGAGGGAAAAAAGGCATGGAGATAGAAGTGGCAGGATTGTATTTGGGAAGCTATCAACTAAATACAGGTCGAGAGCGGGAATGGGGGCGGATGAGAAAGAGTCCAGACTTAAGCTGAAAGATGCAGGTAGAGAACTGAATCCTCCAGTTGGTTTCTTTTTATTCATTTTATGTTTAATTTTTTATACTTTTATTGGTGCATTCGAGTCTCACATCATAGTGTAGTTCATAGTGATAATGACATTTATGCACACAGAACTTGGTGGGCTTTCCCCTGGCTCTCTCCTCACTCCCCCCTTCCCTGTACGGGATATTGAGATTGTCATTGGTATTCTCACATATATACATAATGTCAATGGAATTGTTTCCTTCATTGATTCTCCCTTTCCCAAAGCCCTTCCCCTAGACCACCTCCCTGGCTGCACTGGGTTTCTCCTCCATTATCTGAAGTTCCTCTGGTATCCTGATTACTCCCTAGCTTCTGCATGTAAGAGAAAACAACTTTGGGGATACCTATGATGTACACAGGACACATCAAATTTATATACCTTATTTTATCGCACTATAGATCAGAGATCATAGACAATTCCAGACATCATATTCTTGAGTGTTAGACTAAAATATGAAAGCAAATACATGCATATTCCCTAAGGAGATGTGTAACCACCATGCACTGGGATCCTAGATAAAGGAATGGTTGCTTTTATTGTGAAGATTGGAGTGTGTAAACAAGGGAAACTGCCCTGAGAAAATGAAAAGTAATTTAGGCCCTGGACAGGTGGAATTCAGATAAAAGGAGAAGGAAAGTATGGGAGAAGAGTTATAAGACTTAGAAGACCAATGTGTATACACAATATATATATACAGAGTCAGTGGTGAGGTAGAGGGTAACTGGAGTGATGCTTAGGTGAAAAACAGCACTAAGAAATAAGGGTTAAAAAATAAGGTGGCATCTCATTACAAAGTACCATAAATGTTGTTCTAAATTAATTTGAACTTCATTCTCTAAGCAGTCAGGAGCCAATGAAAGTTTCCTTTTATCTTTGGCATTCATTTGGCACTTAAGTGTACTGAGATTTAATGTCATAATATGTGTGTGTATATATCTATTTATATATGTATATATATCCTATATTTAGATAGATGATAGATAGATATTCTGCTTCCTGACAACACGCTAAGTTCTGTAATGTTAGGATGAGGCATTACTTTCTATGCACTGGTTGAGAGGGGCTGAGATATACTGTTTATTGACTACCTATTATGTACCAAACAATACTGAATCCTTTTACATATGAAAACATCATTCTTCACAATAGTCTGATAATCACTGTTTTAAAATGGAGAAATTAAGACCCAGAGAACTAAAATCAAGAATTTCCTTAGAGCCAGGCATTGTGGTACGCACCTATAATCCCAGTTCTTGGGAGGCTGAAACAGGAGGGTCACAGGTTCAAGGCCAGCCTCAGTAACTTAGTGAGGCCCTCAGCAATTTAGCAGGATCCTGTTTCAAAATAAAATAGAGCTGGGGTGTAGCTTGGAGATAAAATGCCCCTGGGTTCAATCCCCAGCACCACAAAAAATAATAAAAGAATTGCCTTAGTCCGTTCATACTTCTATTACAAAATACCACAGACGAGGGATTTATTAGGAACAGAAATTTATTTCTTGCACTTCTGGAGGCTGAAAAGTTCAAGATCCAGTGTCAGCAGGTCAGTCTGCTTTAAAAGCTGTTTCCTCTGGAGGAGAGGAACACTGCGTCCTCACAGGGCAGAAGGAAAAAGGGAAAAGGGGAGGAAAGGGGCCAGCTCCTTCCAGCAAGCCCTCCTCTCATGGCATTAGTCCATTCATGAGGGTGGAACCCTCAAGACCTAACCACTCCCGGAAAGGCCCCACCTCCCAGTATTACTGCATTGGGGATTGAGTTTCCAGCACATGCATTCTGGTGACACAGTCAGATCACAGCTGGAATCAAACCCACATCTGTCATCTCCAAAACTTGTGCTTTTTCCACTGTATTAAAGTGTCTCATTGATTGAGTCATTTCTTAAAATCATATCTATTGAGTGCTCATTATGTGCCTGGTACTGTTCTGGAAAAGTCAGTGATGAATACAAAAGAAAGGTCCCTGCCTCCTGGAACTTACATTACAATGAGGTAGTCAGATAGGGTGGTGGTGATGAATGCTATGAAAATGGCAGGGTGCTAAGACATGACAGTGGGAAGCCTGCTTTGTTGGTAGTCACTGCAGGTTCCTTTGGGGTGGTAACACTTGAGCTGACCTCTGAAGAATAAGAAGGATGTAAAAATCCCAGAGGTAGATAATCAGAGCAAACACAAAGTCCTCAAGACAGAAATAAACTTGAAGTGTCAGAGGACTTTAAACGGGGACATGATGGCTGGAGCCTAGTGATAGGGATATAAGAGGAAGTCAAAGAGAAGACAGGTTTACATGACTTAAAATTATTTTGCCCTCTAAAAAGCTACAAGAAGCCTGGGCGTGGTAGCACAAGCCTGTAATCCCAGTACTTGGGAGGCTGAGACAGAAGGTTCAAAACAGCCTCAGCAATTTAGCAAGACTCTCAGCAAACTAGCGAGACCCTGTTTCAAAATAAAAAGGGTTGGAGGTATAGCTCAGAGGTAGAATGTCTGTGAGTTCAATCCCCAGTAACACACACACACACACACACACACACACACACACACACACACTGCTATATGATTTAGATATTAACCCATATCTTCAGATTCCAAAGAAAGCCAAGGTATCCCTAAAGGGAATGGTGTGCCCACATTTCCATTCTCCTACCTCTGACTCCCCATCCCACCACATATACTTCTGAGGAAACATGGAGTCCATTTTGCTGGGCATTTTATGGGCAGAACAATGAATTTAGGATTGTTTAGTTACCAATGAACAGATTTTAGGGCTAATCTGTGGCGGGTTAAGAGTTTACATTCATAAGCTAAAGGACTGCTGATCTCAAAGCAGCTCTGAAATTTATAAATGATATCTTTTAGTAAAGGAAACAGACTTTATAAATGAATTTGTCTGTAACAAAAAAGTTAGGACTTTGAAACCGCTGCCAATGGTCTTTGCATTTTTCAAGTGGGATATAAAACTATGGATGCAGCTTAGTGTTAGGAAGCCTTTAGCCAAGGTTGCCACTTGGTCTGAGAGAGAGAGAGAGAGAGAGAGAGAGAGAGAGAGAGAGGGAGCTGGTGCTGCAGGTCTCAAAGGTGCTGCATGCTTTTAAAATCTCCACGCAGTTGTAGAGAAGCACATTGTATTGAAAATCCCTGTACTTCAGGAGTGGGTGCTTTATGCCAGGACCTGAGGTAGAGTAATATTAACATGATATGTATTACACCATGATGGATCTACCTTTATGCTTCCCTCGGGCTCTCTGCTGTCTCCACAACTTAGGTTATTTTCCAAACTAAGGAAATGGATGAAAATTGAGAGTAATTTCAAGAAATTATAATACTATCTAATACTTGAGCTCTGTTGTAAATAGACTTATTGGCATTTATTGTGCCCTTACAGTGTATGATGTTAAGTGTTTTATGAGAATCACATCATAGAATGTCTATAACAGTAGTTGTTGAACATTTTAGGTAAAGGACCCCTTTTTACACCTGAAATTAATGAGGACCCCTTTCGTGTTTGTGGACGAAATTAAAACTGAAGTTTAGTGTATTAATATATTATAAATGAAAACATAAACTCATTGCACAATAAAAGAAGTGACTTTGTATATTAAAAATGATTATATTTTTCAAAACAAGGAAGATCAGTAGGAAGATGTCCTTGTTTTACATTTTTCATATAAATTTTTAATTCCTGGCTTAACTTAATATAGCTAGATTCTATATTAAGGTACTTATTGATAAATACTCATATCTTCTTATTTATTTAATCTGTTTTACATGTTAGCAAATGAGGAAAGTATAGATATTTTACTTATATGAATAGGAAAAGGCAGAATGTTTATACGGCCTTTTCAGATAATTGTGGATACTATTTCATGTGGCACTGAAACTTGACAAATGGTAGTTTTTGTTTTTGTTTTTAGTTTAGTTGCAGTGTGAAATCTTAAACTCTATCACTGTACTTCTTGTATTATGTCACACTAAAATTCAGGCTTCTATCCTGTACTTTAAATGAGTCTTTTGCTTACGCATTGTTGTGTAAGATCATATATTGATTAATTGGAAAATATCGATCTACTATGTTATATAGATCCCACAAATATCCATGCATTTCATTCCATAATATTAAAAAATCCTATTTGTCAATATTGCTATTTGTCCAGTCAAAAAAGTGTCTAAGTCATGGGGAGTTGTCATGCTTATGGTAATAAATACATGGTTTCCAAGCTAGAAGGTTTTCTTAACTCGTTTTGCTATTAACCACAAATATTGTCAGTTGTCTTCCTCAAGAGAACAAGCTTATTTCATTGATTTTACAGGAAATTTTTGCCATTACCCAATAATGAATAACTATAGTTTGTATGTTATTCTTTTAAGTAAAAAATAATATTCAGTGGAAATGTGATCAGTTTAGCTTGCAACTAAAATAATTGTGCTGTATTATTTTTCCTCAAAAGACAAAAATAAAGTTTGTTTAATTAAGATTAGAATTGTTAACTTAAAATCAGTTTACTAGCCGGGCATGGTGGTGCACGCTTGTAATCCCAGTACTTTGGGAGGCGGAGACCGGAGAATCCGGGTTTGCGGCCAGCCTCAGCTCTCTCTCTGTCTCTCTCTCCCTGTCTCTCTCTCTCTCTCTCTCTCTCTCTCTCTCTCTGTCTCTTTAGTGAGGCCCTCCGCAACTTCGTGAGACCCAGTTTCAAAATAAAGTATAAAAAAATAGGGCCGGGGGTGTAGCGCGGAGGTAGAATGCCCCTGCGTTCAATCCCCGGTACCGCAAAAACAAAACAAAACAAACAAACAAAAAAACGATGTATAAAGTGATCATTCCCCAATGTTGAAATTTTGTGATAACCGGATCAATAGAAAATGAGGAAATTAGCTAGGATTAAAGCAGTGGACAGAAAGTAGAATATGAATCTGGGTGTGGTGGCACATGCATGTAATCCCCAGTACTTGGTTGGCAGAGACAGGATCACCACAGGTTTGAGGCCAGCCTCAAAAGTTTAATGAGACTCTCAGCAAATTAGTGAGACCCTGTTTCTAAATAAAAAAATTAAATAGGGCTGGGGGTGTAGCTCAGAGGTAGAATGTCCTGGGTTAAATCCCCAGTACCAGAAATAAAATATAAGACCTGGATGTGGTGGTACACACTTGTAATCTCAGTACTTGGGAGGCTGAGACAGGAGGACCATAGATTCGAGGCCAGCCTCAGCAACCTAGTGAGGCCCTCTGCAACCTAGTGAAACACTGTTTCAAATTAAAAAATAAAATAGGGCTGAGAGTGTATCTCAGAGGTAGAATGGCCCTGGATTCAATCCCCAGTAAAATAAATAAATAAATAAATAAATAAATAAATAGAAAACAAGAATTACCAAAGTGATTGAAACAACAGAACTTGGCAAACTATGAATGAGAGAACCCAGGAATAAGAGGAGCCAAACTTAAATCTGAATATTGTGCCATACCCACAGTATTCCCAGGTACAGGACAGGTGTCCCTGGTGAGACTGCAGGTTACTTGAGGACAAGGACCATATCTTTTTTTTATTCTGTCTGTGGTTTAACAAAATATAGAACACATAGCAAGATACTCAAATACATAAGTGCAATATTAATTAGGTGATTGAACTGTTAGCCATCTTACATTGAAACTAAATACCTGCTTTCAACTGACCTTTCCTTGTTAGCTCAGTTGTACAAATTCATCTGGTTATTCTTCAGTCTAGTTGAATTCAGCAAACATTTACTGAGCATTTGCAGTCACCAGAAATCAGACTGAGGGGTAGAAATACAATCACAATTCCAGTGTAGTCCCCACTTTCCAGATGCTAAGAATGCAGAGAGAGAGAGGTATATATATACAAAAATAACACTGTGGTCTACCCATGTCGTGAATGAAGTCGTGTGGAAGCACAGAGGGACAGGAAGTCACATCTGTCTGAAGCAGTTGGAGCAAACATCACAGGTAGCAGTTGGAATGGAGTTTGCTATATAAAAAGAATTCAAGTGGTGGCGCACGCTTGTAATCCCAGTACTTTGGGAGGCGGAGACCGGAGGATCCAGGTTCGTGGCCAGCCTCAGTTCTCGCTCTCTCTCTCTCTCTCTCTCTCTCTCTCCCTCTCTCCCTCTCCCTGTCTCTCTCTCTCTACCTAGTGAGGCCCTCCGTAACTTCGTGAAACTCGGTTTCAAAATAAAGTGTAAAAAATAGGGCCGGGGGTGTAGCGCAGAGGTAGAACACCCCTGCGTTCAATCCCCGGTACTGCAAAAAAAAAGAGTGAAGAAAAGGAGAAGCATTCCAGGAGGAGGAATCAGTGTGGTTCAGTTCAATTCATGCAAGAATTTATTTGTTCTTTTCATATACAGGTGCTACATGATTCTGGCATAGAAAATGAATAACTGAATTTTGCTGCTTTGTATTATCACCCACAGTAGAATGGGGAAGGCAAATGTGAACAAGTACAATACAGTGCGCTGAATGGAGAAATGAACTGTGAGCCAGTTACAGAATTACACAGGGGAGGAGAATGAAGGCAAAGCGAGGTCCAACTCAGAGTTGCATTTTTCTTCATGGGCTGCCAAAGGGTATATAAGGTTACACAGAAGCAAGTTAGCTCAGAGACAGTGAGCAGTTTACAAAATAGTGACCCTCAGACTGTATCACCAGCTTGAAAATATGTTTTCTTTCATCCTTGTAATGTTGCACTATGTGGCAGTCATGAGAATGTGCCTCACAGGTTGACATCAACAGGGGACATAACTCACCAACGGCCCAGCTGCTGTGCTCTGAAATCTGAAATTTATTGTGGAGTTTGCCCGGAGCTCATGCTTCCTAGAGGCTGCTCTGAGTCAGTGCCTGAGCGTGGCAGGACTACAAATGTGGGACACATTCTGGGAGAAGCAAGGTCCCCAGTTGCAGTGGAAGATGTTTCCAGCTAGCCCTCCTTCTTCCTCTCCTTCATTGGGGGTCAGGTTTCCTAGTAACAGAATTGATCTTCCAGACTTTCCTGCCTGTTTTCCCACTTTCTCTCACAATAAAATTCTTGCATTTAATCCTGTCTTTACATCTGCTTCTAAGAGGACCTGGAATAATACAGCCTAATATACATTATATGTAATTTTCCAATATTTAAAACTTAATGTTTTATGTAAGAAAAATTGACTCCTGGCTTTCCTCAGGAGAAAAAGTAATCATCCAATGGTGGGAACCCATTCCAGAGGAGTGTGATTAGTGGCTCTTCCCTTTGGATGAGATGCAGGCTCTATTCACCCCCAACCTGTACCTCCTGTATCCCCATACAAAGACCAGTTGCTGTTTAGCTGCATTATTGTTCTGTTATCTTACTTCTGGGCCCATTTTACCCTCCTCTATATCTTTTCTGCCTTCGTAGGCATTTTTTTTTTGAGATTTGTCATTTCAAGTGCATACCACCAGGAGAAGGAAAGGAGTAAAGTAACCATGAGAAGAAGAATGCATGGAGGAAATTAGGCCTAAAAGCCACAAAGGAAATGAGGTGAAAAAAAGAGGTTCTAAATTAGGAAAGTGACAATACAAGTCAAGAGGAGCTAGATGGATTCAAGGAATATCTCCAGGGTAGAATCATCAAGATGTGATGTTTAATAAAACATACGGAACGATGGGCAGGAGGAAGTCAAGGATGACTATCATCAGGTTCCCCATTTCTTGTTTTCTATATGCATACTGTTCTAAACAGATGTTGAAGTCATTTTCAGAGAATACCAGCAGAGATGTCACTGGAAATAGATTTAAAGGGAGTACAAAGGAAGGACTTCATTGTTATCCACTTACATTGAAAAATGACCAAGAAACTATGTTGAGAGCCTTTGAGAAGTATATGTTTACTTCTAAGGACATTTCAGTTAAATTCTATTACAGAATATAAGGCTGATGTTGCTCAGAAATCATGTAGTTAGAATGTCAACATCCTTAATCATATATTATGAATTCACAGCTTAAATATTATACTTGATTCCACATTGCCCTCCTTGCTTTCTGACTCGATCCACCCATCCTGTTCTTAATTCAGCCTGTGCACTACTCTTGAATTAATCATGGTAAAACGTCACATTTGCCATGTTGCTTCTTATTCAGAGAACCTAGTTTCTCCAAATACTCCTAGATCTGGTACTGGGAAAACATTCATGTCTACTCTGAAAGCATTGTTGTAAGTAACAAAGGATATAACTGTGCTTGGAACTTATTTCCAATATTCCTGAATCACCCACCTTGTTTTCCAGCCAGTATCTCGACTTTTTTAAATGAGGCAGTTATAAGGTCTAGCACAGTGCCTGACAGATAGAAGGCACTCAGGGATTATTGCAAATTTATCATTATTCTTTATGTTCTTTAGGTGTCAGTAGTTTTTTCTTCCTCTGCACTAGTACCAGCAGATCTCCGAAACTTAAAAACATTCAAAATGAATTCGATTTACTTCTCCCAAACTGGGTTTCCCCATCCTCACCACAGTCTTCTCCATCTCACACACAGCATCCCAGGCCAGCTAGGCATCATCTTTGATTCTTCTCCTTCTCTCACCTCCCACATTCCAGCCATCAGTAAGTGCAGTCAGTTCTACCTCCAACCATGCCACAAGCCCCGCCCTCCCTATTCTAACCAGCCTGGTCCAGCCACCCTCGCATTCTGACCTGGACTGCTGCAGCTGACGTCTCTGTTCTCCCCTTTAGCCCTCTCCAGTTAGTTTTTACAGAGCAACAAAAATCATCTTAAACTAAATCAGATCATGCTACCCCCATTTAAACTTTCAAGAACTAAACATCTAACAGTGTCCTGCCAGACCCCATTGTCTGCCCCTGGCCCCTGCCATCCTCCTCTCCCTGTCTTGCTTTGCCACTCCGCAGTTATTCTGCACTTTAGTCCCCTGAGCAAGTCAAGCTCTTTCCTGTCCTTAGGCCTTGGCACTTCTTGCTCCTCTGCCTGGGACTCTGCCTCACTGCCACTCTGCCTCACATCTGACCCCGCTTCTCATTTTTTCATTGTCCTCTTCTTCTACTCTAGGCTCTTCCTCACTTTCAGTGAAAATTTTGGCTGTTATTTTTTCTTTCTTCACTATCGTTGTATTTTTTACTTCTGCCTTCTTGGGGAGCTTCAGTGTCAGACATGAAGCACCCTGACTTGATCCTCACTTTAGGACACTCATGTGACTGTCAGTGAGTGCTGCCTCACCTGATGTTGTCAGTGCCGAACACTTCCCCCCTCCCCCACATTCAGGATTTCTAAGTAAAGTATTCTTACCAAGAGAGGTAGCATACAGTAGCACTTAAATGCATTAGCCCATACATATTGGATGAATATGTAAAAGTATGAATGAAAGAATACATTATCTAGCCAAATGCCAGTAGTGTACACCTATAATCGCAGCACTTGGGAGGCTTGGGGTATAGCTCGGTGATAGAATGTGGTGGGTTCAATCCCCAGTAACTAACACACATACACACACACACACATGCACGTACGCACACATGCACACACGCATTCACGCGCAAATAAGGAATACATTTATTTCATGTATTCCCCCTTGTAAGGACCCTTTAAACAGTGCTATGAATCAAACCAAAGGAAACAAGCTGACTTTGATTGATCATCACAGTGTGCCCTGCTCTGCACTCTGCTAGCATGGATGCCACTTGCTTTCATCTGTCTAACAATCCCATACAGGTGTCATCATCTCCATTTTAAAAGTGAGGAAACTCAAAGTTAACAAATCGATTCAGGGTCACACAGCTAGCAATAACAAAGTCAGTACCCAACCCATATCTAAATGGTCCCAAAACATACTGGTCCACTAAATATACCATTTCATTAAAAATATTTCCATACTAGTAGAAGTGGTTTAAAATCTTCTAAAACATGTTTAAAAATACAAATATTGTTTATTATTTCCACTCTTATCAAATTACTTTTTGAACTCAGAAGAAGCAATGTAGTATCATGGGAAAAAAATAATATTTGGAGTCTGACAAATCAGATGTTGAGTCTGAAATCCATGATGTACTCGCTTCATGTATTTAGATGCCTCACTTCACTCTTCTCATCTTTAGTGTTTTTGTTTTTAATGTATTTAAAGGAGATAATACTGTCTGCCAGATAAGGGGTAATAAGAAGACTAGATCACTGTTTAACATAGAGTAAAAATATCAGTTCCCTTGAAAATATTTTAGTAATTGACTAGGGATTTTATAATTTTTAAAATGTCCCCTTCCCAGGTAGCTTTAATGATAATTTACTATTATTAATTAAAATTAATCATTTTCTTGTTAAAATAGGTAGGTTTTCTTTGAATATTTTCAATCATAATATCACTAAAATTTATTTAGTTTTCCTCTCATACTCATAGAATGAACATGTTCCATTGTTGTTAAATAGCGCTATAACCTTAATGACTCTAATATATTCATACATTCAGAGAGTTATACCACAGTATTTTTAAACATTTCTCCATTGTATGTATGTTTTCAGTTTTTTTAACATAGGAAAAATAATGCTGCAACAAACCTTTGAATATAAATGTTTGCATACATCTCTGGTTATTTCTTTGGGATAAATTCCTAAAATTGAATTCCTAGAAACAGTATTTAAAAAATAGTGTCTAAAAGTCAAACTGTCAGTAGAACTGTGTGTGGTGTGTGTGTGTGTGTATGTGTGTGTGTGTGTGTGTGTGTATGTGTGAGTGTGCGCGCACATATGATTATGTTATCATTTCTTATTTTCTTCTTTTTTTAACCACATTTGGGGAATAAACTGGAGCTTTCCTGAGGACATTATATTTATACTATTTTTTATTGGTGCAATGTAATCATACATCTTGATGAGTTTCAGAGTGATAGAGGCATACACACACACATCCCTCATTTAGCCCTCCCCCAATTCCCACCCCATTCCTTCCCCCTTCCCTCCTTCTCATGCTCAGCATAGTGATTTACTTTGATAAGTTTGTGTATGTACATTACGTCCATTAGGGTGTTTCCCTCTTCCCCCCTCCCATCTCTCTAAGTAAGGTATCTATACTATTTGAAACCATCAGCTAAGTGGTAAAGTGTCATTCGTTTTTGCTGATTGTTTTTCTGAGAGGACATGGCGGGTGGTACAAGAAGCACCCTGTGTCTGGACAATGAGCTTGTGTTCCTGGGAGAGAGCCAGTGAATGTGGAGGATTGGTAGCCAGAAGAAAATGGTCCATGCCAGCTACCCCCATCAGTCATGGAATCTGCTCAAGGGCGGGGATGCGGCAGCCTACCCAGCACTCTCTGCACAGGTGCTGCCCTTACCAGTACGGCACCTCTGTGTTTCCATTGGCTAGGTCAAGGGTCAACCTTTGGTTAATTAGCCACAATTTTCTGGATGTAAGAGTGTCAGCCAGAGGTCTGTCTATTCACATGTAGAGGCTCAGAAGAGAGGGGAGCTGAGGTCTGCCCTTGCAGCTGGCAGGCTCTGGGATGACTGTCAGGGGACTGGAGTGATTCAGCCATGGAGAGCAGCAGGCAGCAATTTCACTGCCACTGTTTTTTTTCTGTTCTCCATCCCACTGAATGCTGCTAGCTGGTAGCAAAGCCTGAGAGGGAACAATAAGAGGAGGTGGGAAAGCACTTCAAATCATTTTCTTAGCTGAATTCAGATGAACCTCTTCTAAAGAACCCTGGTGACTGGCCAGACCCAGCTGGGAGACTGGCTTTAATAGGACTACAAAAGCTTTCAAGAATTCTTGGGACCATAAATACAGGGCAAGATAAACTGTTTATATGTACCTCTTTCCGTTGTCGATTCCCTCCCTTATCCATTCATTCTTTTCCTTAGAGTGGATTTTCGGTCACAGGAATATATATTACAGAATGCCAGAGCTACCACATTCTCCATATTGTAGTCAATTCTAAAAACAGTGGTTAAATGTTCCTAGGCTGCTATCAAAGCTATTACTTCAAAGATTTGTTGATTCACATAGTAAGTTTTAAAAATGCCACAGTAATCTACTTCCTTGACTAAAGTTTCCCAAGACATTCCTTTTTCTCTGTTGCAAGAGCAGTTTTTCTATATCTATCCAGAGTTCTGAAAGAATATTCTAAAGTCATCCCATTTAACCTCTCAATAGATGCTTGGGTCCTTCATGCCCAGTGACTAACCAGCTACCTCTTGAGCAAAGGGTACACCATCCCTTCCAAAGCAGCACATTCCCAAGTTGGACAGTTCTGTCTCATCATTCAGTCTTCAACAGAGTCACAATTTAGGATCTGAACTTTCCATTTTTATTCTTATAATTACACAGAACAAAATGGCTTCTACTTCCAGATTAAGTTCCTTAACACATCATGAGTTTCTATCATGATCTTTCTGAGTCTTCTCTATAGGGCATATACATTTTCAGTAGGTTTGTTTGTTCATTCATTCATCAATCATATATTTTTGATAATACTTTGTGTCAAACAAGGCAACAATGAAACAAAGATGAGTACTGTAAACTTCCTGCCTCCTACAGGCTCAGTCTGAAGGAAAAATAGAAATAGGAAACTATAAAATAACAGTGGATGTCACAGATAAGACTGAAGACTGCAAAAACACAAGGATAAGTGACTTACTGAGAGAACTGGGGTGATCATTTAACATTACTTTGAGCAAACTGAATTCAACATCGTATTAAAAGGATGATTCACCACAATCAGGTGAGAATTATCCCTGGGATGCAAGGATGGTTCAACATATGCAAATTAAAAAAATGTGATACACCACACTAGCAGAATGAAGACAAAAAAAAATCATATGAGCATCTCATTAGATATAGAAAAAGAATTTGACAAAATTCAGTATCTTTTCATGATAAGAAATTTCAACAAATTAGATATAAAAGGAATGCACTTCAACACAATAAAGGCCACATATTATAACCCCACAACTAATATCGTACTCAGCAGGGAGAAGCTGACAGCCTGTCCTCAGTGATCTGTAACAAGACAAGGATGCCCACTTTCATCATTGCTATTCAATGGCATATGGGAGGCCCTAACCAGAGAAATTAGGCAGAGATAAAAGACACCCAAATTGGAAAAAAAGAAATGCATGTCCCAATTCATGCATAACCCAATCGAATACATAGAAAACACTAGATGGTTGACCAAAAAGGTGCTATGGCTGATGAACAAATTTAATAAAGTTGCAGGATATAAAAGAACATGTAAAAATCAGTAATATTTCACTATGCTAACAATGGACTTTCTGAAAAAGAAATCAAGAGAACAAACCCATTTAAAATAAATATAAAAAAATTAGTAATGAACTTAACCAAGGAAGTGAAAGACCAGTACACTGAAAGCTATGAAACATTAATGAAAGAAATTAAAGAGGACACCAATAAATGAAGGATAGCCTGTGTTCCTGGTTTGGAAGAATTAATATTATGATAATTTTCATACTACCCAAAGCTATCTACAGATTCAGTGCAGTCCTTAGCAAATCCCAATGCCATTTCTCATTGACATAGAAAAATAATTATAGAATTCACATGGAACTACAAAAAAGTGAAAATATCCAAGGCAGTTAAAAGGAAAAGGATAAATTTGGAGGCATCACACTACCAGATTTCAAACTATACTATAAAGCCATAGTAAGTAAAACGGCACGATGCAGGCATAAAAATAGATACATCAACCAATGGAACAAAAAGGAGAGCCCAGAAAAGAACACACACATTTATAGTCAGTTGATCTTTGATAAAGGTGCCAAGAATATACAACATAAAAGCGATAGTCTCTTCAACAAATGGTATTAGGAAAACTAGGTATCCATATGCAAAAATGAAATTGGACCCTATATCACAACACATAAAAATCAGCTCAAAATGGATCAAAGACTTATACATACATACTGAAACATAAACTTACTAGGAGAAAACATGGAGGAAATATGACATTGGTTTGGGTAAAAGTACAGTCAACAAAATCAAAGATAAATGGGATTACATCAAAATTAAAAATGTATCTGCATCAAAGGAAACAATTAACAGGAAGCAGATACACTATGAATTGGAAGAAAATATTTGCAAGCCATACATCTCACAAGAGATTAATGTTCAAAATATATAAAGAGATGTAAAGTAAAACCACAATGAGATAAGACTTTCTATCTGGTAGAATGCCTATTAACAAAAATATAAAAGATAAGAAGTGGTGGTGAGAATGTAGAAATAAGGGAACCCATATATAATTTTGCAGGAATGTAAATTATTACAACCATTATGGAAAACCATATTAAGGTTCCTCAAAATAACTAAAAATAGAACTATCATTTTATGCAACAATCCCATTTCTGATTTACCATGAAGACATGAAATCAATGTTGAAGGGAATATCTAGACTCTCATGCTCATTGTGACTCTATTCACAATAGCAGAGTTATGAAGTCAAACTAAGTTTCCATCAAGAGATAAATGGATAAAGAAAATTTGGCATAAATGCACAATGGAATATTATTCAACCTTTAAAAAGGAAGAGATCCATCCTATCATTTGTAGCAGCATGGATGGAATTAGAGAACATTACTCTAAAATAATTCGGAAACAAAAAGGCAAATATCTCACTTAGATATTGAATCTAAAACAAACTTATGAAGCAGATGGAGAATGACAGTTACTAGAGGCTATAGTGTGGAGTAATGGGGAGATAATAGAAGATACAAAGCATCAAATAGGAATAAGTTTGACTTTTTGATAAGTTGCACAGCATGGAGAGTATAGCTAATAATTGCATTCTATATATTTCTATTTTTATGAGAGTAAATTTCTAATGCTTTCAACACAAGAAAAGATTAAATATTTGAGGGATAGTTATGTTAATTAATTTAGATTAATCTTTCCAAATTATATTAAAAATCATGTCACTTTGCATCCCATAACTATCAACTGTCAATATATAATAAAAATTTAAATTAAAAAAATCTTACCTGGAGTCAATGCCATCTGAACCATATCTTTGAAAAATGTGAAGAATTGGGCTAGACAAGTGGGAGATGGGATGTTTCTGGTGGAAGAAACAGGCGGAGTAAAAACCAAGAAATAATATAGTGTGGTTTATGCAGGAGAAAGCCAGAGGTTTAGTTCAATGTTCCTAGGAGCTAAAATATGAAGCTGAAATAGGCAAGGTTAAGAGCTAGATTATGAATATCTTTCTCAGGTGTCACAGTTTTGCTTCATCTCTCCACACATAGATAGTATCAGCAAAAAACACTTGAGTATCTCCCAATCTCCACTTGCTTCCTCTCCTACCCTCATTAACCAAGAAATTATAATCCCTGAGAGGCCAACTCTAGTAAGAACAATGTGCTCCTGTTGATGTTCTTGGGGTTAGACCTAAATTGTGTTGAAGATATTCATCTTCCCATTCTTTTACCACCCCCCTCCAATCTCTGATCTTAGAGAACTGCCCCATTAGTCCTCTGTGCAAGGTCCCCCCAGCTCCAGCCTGGAGAGTGTAGTCGAGGTACAGGAAATGGATTCATCACCAGAGGCCAGACCATTGCTACTTTTCCTGCTATGCCTGGAATAACATGAAGCCAAGACCATCTGGTTTTTTTTTAATCTCTAGTAGCCTTAGGTTAGATACTCAATCCATACTGACATAGTCACTCAGTATCAATGGTTACTTATAACACCAAATGGATTTCCATAAACTCTGTCCTCATGACCCCCGTGGTTCAGATTCATTCCATCCTTCTTGTTTTTTTATTTTATACTTTTGTTGGTGAAACATAATTATGCATTATAGTGAGAGTCAGTGATACAAACATTCCCTTTGTATGTTCTTCCTCTCCCTTTCTCCCTCCCCTTACATGTTAATGAGATTGACAGTGAAACCTTCTTGTGTGGACATAACCTTATTTGAACTGTCCCCTTCCTCAGTCCTCATTTTTCCCTTCCCCAGCTCCCTCCTCCAATCCCCTTCCACCATTCCATGGGTTTCTCTCCTCATTTCACTGAAGTCTCTTTTGCCTCCTATTTTCATTCTAGCTTCCATATATGAGAGAAAACATAGGGCCCTTGATTTTCTGAGACTGACTGATCTCATTTAGCATAATATTCTCTAGTTCCATTCATTTTACTGCAAATGACATAATTTGTTTTTCTTTATGGCTGAGTAAATTCCCTGGGGTGTATACCCACTTTTTGCCTGTTTCTTGGACAGGGAAAACCCTGTCTTACCTCAGGGATTCTAACAGGAGTCCTTCCCTCTGTGTCACTGAGTCAGTGTTAGCTCTCTTTTAGCAGCTCTCACACTCTCCCCTTCCTCCTCACATGCCAGGTAAACTGAGGTATTTACTCCTGTAACTCCAGGGCCTCGTCCAGTGCCAGGCACAGAGCCAGTGTCTAATAAATATTAAATAGCTTAACAATTACATGATTGCTAGTAACATCTCTGTTCATTGCACACTGGAATATTTCAAAGAAAAAGCAGAATTAAAGAAGTCAGAAATACAAAGACATAGGATCTTAATTGATCTGACTGAGTTACTAGTTTTGACTTTTTAACACACATATACAATTGTGAAAATCACCCTATGACATTCAGTTTTAACTTCCACTGACTTGTATACATATGTGAGAATACCAATGCCAATCTCAATATCTTGTATGGGGAAGGGGGGAGTCGGGAGGGAGCTGGGGGAAAACTCACCAAGTACTGTGTGCATGTGTGACACTATGCACACTCTGAACTACATTATGATGTGATACTACAATGCATCAATAAAAAGTATATAAAAAGGCCAAATATTAAAAAGACAAAGAAATTCAGTTTTACTAATTCGGTCAATAGAAATGCTATTACCTTAATATTTACAGTGCTATAACTAACAAGTTATAGCTGACTTTATCTTGACATCGAACTTTTCTGAGTAATTGAGTACCCTAATTAATTTCTCCGGCTTAACCATTACATTCTTAGTCTTCATCTTTTTTTACTCAAGAGTGGAGCTTAATCAAATGATCATAAATTTAGTAAGTTATATTTGTTATAAGAGTACATAGAGAAATTAAATACTCAGTGACAGGAGACTAGCCAAATAAATGATGGCAAATGTCCTTAATGAAATATCATTTAGCCATTTAAAAGGGTTTTAATTTAAGGGTTATCTAGCTACACCTAAAGGCCTTAAATTTCAATATGAATTGGAAAAATATCAGAATACATTATGAAACCATGATATAGCCATGTAGATGGATTAAAAGAGAATATATAGATGAGAAGTATGTGAAATAAGATGGTATGTGAATTTTGAGGGCCTTTTAATTATGCCTTTCATACAAAGAAGAATATATGTGTACTAGATGTCAGTTTCTATAACCTACAGAAATATGAAAGTTTTATTAGAATATAAACTACTCAAATTTACCTGCTGTAGCATTATTGCATGTCTTGTCTCTCGCCACTGCAAATTAAAATTTGTTTGTTGTATCTCACATTTATTATGATTCTAGAAGAGAGCCCTGCCTTCTAAAATTAAGCTTGTTATAGGAATACATTTATTTAATGGATAAGCCACATGAGAACAAGTTAGAAATAACAAAAACACCCCAATTTTACTATTCTATCAAATACTTTCATGTCATTTCTTTCCTTCTATTACTTTTCATATGCATGTATAGTTTTTATAGTTGATTCTCTAAGGACTCTGCAATTTTCGTATCATACAATTAATAAGCCTTTATTTCCTAATCTCTAATGATTATTGTAATTGCTTCTTAAAGGAAATGTTTTTGTTTTTTTTTTAAGCAAAAATGTGATGCCTCTTGAATTCTTGCAATGCAGGGATAACTGTTTTTCCTGACCTTCCTTTGTCTGCTGACTGTGCACTTCATGGCTTTGCATACAAGACTGTTACCACCTGATTTCCATTTGAGTAGTAATATGATAACACAGAGTGCAAGGGGAGCTAGGTTTTAGGTGACAGCCACATCATTTAATGTCTGCTTATTGTTTCTGCAGGGGAATTCTGGCCTGGGATTCAGTATTGCTGGCGGGACAGATAATCCCCACATTGGAGATGACCCTGGCATATTTATTACGAAGATTATACCCGGAGGTGCTGCAGCAGAGGATGGCAGGCTCAGGTAAAGATCTGAAACATTAGAATGATTTGGAAAGTTGATCTGCTCCATCGATGAGACACATTTGTGCCTTTGGAGAATAATAACTCTACAAAAGTCCTGTACTTGAAAGAGAAGGTTGTCAGAGTGAGCTTTCTGTAATGACTTTGCAGATCTCTTGCTACTTACTAAATTTCAACTCGTATTTAATTTGTATTTGTTGGCAACTACCAAATGTGACATTGGACCAGGCACTGTGAGGAAGGGATGGAGGTATATCTTTTGTTCTCATGGGTCCTTCAGCCTAGTTCGAAAGAATAATGATATGAATTAGTAAGTAAACAACATAATCTATAGGAACAATACAATGTAAATAGCATTATGAATAATGCAATGCTGTAGATATTGTAATGTATTCATGCATTCAGCTACCATTTACAGAACTCTCTTCATGTGTTTAAAGAGAGTTAGAGAAACTATTCTATGGGAAGATTCCAGTCTGGGTCTTTAAGGATAATTAAGATTTCACCATCCTGACGAATCTGAGCTGGAACACAGAGAAAGAGCAAGTTGTCCCAGAGGAAAGAGGGAAAGCAGCTTGATTTGGATGAAGAATAAGTGCTGAGTTTAAGTGGGTGGTGTAGAGCCAGGGACTGCTTAGTGACAGAGTGGCTTCCTGAGTCAGGCCCCTCTCTTAACAAAGCTGAAGATAATTTTGAGAAATAAGACTCAGCCATGTGAAGCAATTTTTAAACATAAAATTCTATTAGAGATTAAAAATAATAATTAAAAGGCTCAAACTCTTCAGGTTGAAAAATGTAGGTAGAGCATCGTGGGGAGATGGTGTGCCCTGATGTCATTTTAACACTTTTACTAGATTGCAAATCGCATCTTGCCAAGCATATATTTTATATCTATATCTCTATATATCTTATTAATATAGATGGCTCAATGCATTCTTGCTGTATTGATGAGTTTTTTTAAGGAATAAGTTGAATAAGTAAATAGAGAAGAGAAAGGAGGGGAAGTTACTGGGAGGGGATAGAGAGGATATATTAAAGAAAAGCTACTCAAGACACTTGTTAAATAAAAACTGTGAGGAAGACTTTATTCAAGAAATTTTACTACGCTTAAGATTTTGCAGTAGCAAAATCTAGCATGTGCAAGGCCCTGGGCTCAATACCCAGCACTGAAAAGAGAAAAACAATGATTAGTTTTTCAGTAGGGGAGACGGGACATCAGCAAGGGCAAGTGGAGACATGTAGCCAAAGACAGGATGGGGATCAGCATGTGGAAAATTACCAAGAGAAAACTTCAGGGATGGGAGGGATTCTGGCTAAAGGGACTTGAAAGGGCTCTTGCTGAAGGCTGGCCAAGGTGATAAGATACTGAGAATGGAGGATGAGGAAATTTTTTGAATACCAAGGGTGAGGTTTGCTGTTTTTCCAATGAAGCCACCAAAGACACTTGTTCCCTACCTGGTTGTTCTGTTGCAGTGATCACATTCGACAGCTGCATCTTGCAACTTGTCCAAGAGAATCACGTTTTTTTTTTTTCTCTCTGAGAATCACATATTTTTTGTTCAGGTACATCTGTATCTCCTATCAACAAGAAAAGTCACTTCCACCAGAAAGACGTGCTTATTGACAATAGAATTTCCAAGTTGAATTGACTATTTCCAGAGTAAGGAAATATCCATGTTGAAGAGTGAAGGGTTTGAAATACAGATGCTGTATAATTCTGCAGGTCACAGGGGGGATTGTGTTTGCTAATTTTGATCCATAGAGGAGCTCCATTTTTTTTTTAAGTTTAGCAATCAACTTGTTAAGGGCTAGTTGAGAAATTGGTGGACCACAATCACCATTTTGAATCACTCCCTGTATGTACAAGTAGGGAACCAAATGCCAGCTTTAAACTTGAGATAGGACAGACTTCACATTACATGCTTGCTCTACAATTAAGAATGAAAAGTAATACAGAAGAAATACACCAAGTGATATGTGCATGTATGTTTGTACCCCTTTGAATCTCACTATGATGTACAATTACATTGTACCAATGAAAGTATCTAAAAAATGAAAAGTAGCCAGGCTCCGGGGCACATGCCTATAATCCCTGTACTTGGGAGGCTGAGACATGAGGATTGCAGGTTTTAGGCTAGCCTTGACAACTTAGTGAGACCTTGTTTAAAAATACAAAAATAAAATCAGGCTGGGTTTGTAGCTCAGAAGTAGATGTCCTTGGGCCCAATACCCAATACCAAAAAAAAAAAAAAATTGAAAAGTTACACCTCTGAGAAGGCTGCTATTCTTTGCCTGCAAGCTTGTGTGGCAATCTCATGTCTACAGAGATAAGGAGAAGTTCTGCTGTCCCTGGAGCTTCATTAATTAGTTGTAAAAATATCATTGTAAAAGGAAATAAAATTTATTGAGCTTTTATTATGTGCGGGGCATTGTTATTTTTCTACTGAGCCACCGTCTCCTTTATTCTGACCTCTACCCATTGGTGATTGCTCTGTTTCCTGGGTGCAGGGCCATAGCCTGTGGCTCTAGGTGTGAATGTCGCTCCTACGTTGGTGCAGTGAACACCTGCAGATTTCTGTACAGTGGTCCTAACTGGAGCAACTAAATACACCTCATCCCCATCCACACCATAGCCTTGTGCCTGTGGGGAGGCAGTTATTGGATCACCACTTCACTTTGATGGGTCTTTGCAACTCCTGCTGAGATCAGTCCCACCTTATTGCTTACCTGCCAGGCACTGAGAGTTCAAAGATAACAGTCAGTTGAAAATCTGGCAACATGACCTTAAATACAGATTTTTAGAATCTGGCAGTTGATCTAGTCGGAGGCACACATTTTACAGAGGGGGCACTGAGGCTCAGAAGAGTGACATCCTGAGGCATAAAGCATTTGGGTATCTGCTTTAACTATAATCCTAATGTCTTGACTGAAATATTGAACATTCTAAGGTAGTGTTAAGAGACAGTCACACTCAGGGCCCCAGCTAAACCCGTCTCAATCTTTTCTCAGTGTGAGGGAACTGCGGGAACAGTGTTTGATGCTGAACCAACAAGCCCTGAGAAGTACTTTTTATCTCACCAGTAGTGCTTGAGGGCACAAGAGCAGAACTTCACAATAAGCTCTGAAAAGACCTGGGTTCCAGTGTCTGTATACTAACATTAATTGACCTCAGACAAGTTAAACCCTCTTTGTGGCTATTTTCTCATCTATAAAATAGTGATGATAATCCCTACTTCACTGTATTGTTCTGAGCATTCAGTGAGATAACCAAGTCCTTGGCTATCACATGCACAAAGTAGATGCTCAGTAAATTCACCAACATTTCCCTTTCCTCCCTGCTTGCTCTCTCTACCTCTCAGCGGTCTTCTTTCTACTCTTCTCTCTGTCTCTTTCTCTTTCTCTTTTTCTCCAGTTCCTTTCCTCTCATCTCTTCTACACTTTCTTCTACTGTCTTCTGAAGAAACCTGGCCTGCCTTCATCAAGAATCCTTTCAAATTCCTTTAGTCCCTCACCCTCTGTCCTCCCCTACACCTCTTATTCTTATTTTTTGATAACCCTTTCTCCCCTTGTCATACTCTGACATGGAATAAAAGGCCATTTATACGATTGAAATTGGTGTTCTTTTAAGCTGCTAAATGTGTGGTAATTTTCTAGGCAGTAGTAGAACAAGGACATATACATCATTCTAGGAATCCTGTGATCATTATGAAAAACTTCCTGTATGTGTTAAATTATACCCAAAATAAAATGAGAGTGTAGGCTTATGGTACAGGTAGTGAGAAGGGACTTTCTCCCTGAATAGATCAGACTCCAAACTGAGCTGTGGTCTCAGTGGTTGTCCCAGAAAAGAGATGTAGGAAAAGGAACACAATATTTGGAGTCAGAGGACTGGGGTTTCAAGTTTTACGTCCTAGACATGTAACTTTGGGTTTTTGTTGTTGTTGTTGTTACTAGAGATTGGACCCAGGGGCATTCTAGACCTGAGCTACACTCCCACCCTACTTTATTTTTTTTTTTTTTATTTTTAAACAGGGGTCTCACTAAATTCCTGCTAAGTTCTGACCTTGAACCTTCAATCCTCTTGTCTCAGCCTCCCAAGTCCTGGGATTATAGGTGTGTGCCACAACACCTGGCAGACTGGGCCTCTTTTTAGGCATTATGTTCTCCTGTTACCTCACTGGTACATTGGAGATGACAGCATGTGACTCAGGAAGCCTATGGGAAAAATTACCTTAAAAAGTTGGTGTTAAGAGGCTGCGTAAAAGGGGTTTCCCTCATCCTAACTCAGTTATCTGAAAAGCCATCCACTTAACTGAGCTCTGAACCCCAGCCACAAGTTGGTGGCACCCAGGAATGGTCACTGTGATAGGCAAAATTCCAGATGACCCCCCATAACCACATCCTTGTAAAATCCCTTACTTCTACCTTATGCTAGAGAAGGTGTGTTTTACAATATGTTATCGGTATTTCATGTGCTTGCACATATGCAATTTGAGACTATTTTTCAAAGAAAAACAATGGTATATTCCTTTGTTTTCCTTTGCATTTATTTATTATTTAGCAGTAAGATGAAACTTTTAAAAATGTTACTAGTCATTTATATTTTACCTGCTGGAAGTAGTCATTAAACTTTGATAGCATTATCTTTTAAAATAAGAACATTTTGTAGAGAACACTAGGTTTTTCTTTCTGAGAAAATGGATGTATTTTCTATGCCTTGAAGAATGATTTTTTTTTCTACCCTTGTATCTGAATCATAAAAATGCCCTCTGTGTAGCTTGAAGTCCCTAGATTGCCCGGGACCAATATTGATATGTCATCCTGGGGAAAGCTATCACATGGCATTCTCCACTTGGCAATGCAGCCATGACATTTTACAGAACAGTGCATTTATTAAATCCATCCACAATACAAAAGCAGAGTGCAGAAGCAGACAGGAAAGAGGGCTGCTTGCCAACTTCCTGACAAGTGACACAATTAATCTCCGAGCCCTCAACACCATCACTTCTGCTCCCAGACAGGATGAATGAAGAGTTTAGATTTCTTTAAGTCCATTGCTTCATTTATTAATCCTGTGTCTGTTTATAAGTAGGGGTGGCTTTGCCCTTATGAAAGCCAAGATAACATACATGTTCATTTCAAACAAGAATAGTATTGATTATATGGAGGTTTGATTACCTTGACAAGTTAAAAGTTCAAGGACCAGTGTTTCAAGAAGGCATTCCCTGTGTGTAACCCAGACATTGAACTGCTGACTTGGGAGTTCATTATTTTATTGTTTCATTAGTGTATGTACATTAACTCACCAGTGCTTTTAAAATATGAACATGAATAAAAAGAGAAGGGAAGGAGAAGGAAAAGGAAATTAGGAAAATGAAGAAGAAAAACATTGGTAATCACCAGGAGATGAAAATATTGAATAAATTGAAAATGGAAAAAACAAACATGAACTTACTTTTTTTTCTGGGCAAATAAGAAGCACCAGAGAGCCAGCCATGGTGGTGCATACCTATAATCCCAGTACTTGAGAGGTTGAGACAGGAAGATCACAGGTTCAAGGCCAGCCTTAGTAACTTAGTGAGATCCGCAGCAACTTAACAAGACCCTATTTCAGAATAAAAATAAAATAGGGATGGGGGTGTATCCTAGTGGTAGAATGCTCCTGGGTTTAATTCCTAGTACCAGAAAAAAAAAAAGCACTAGGCGGAGGAAAGGAGTAACTTCCAAGCAACACATTATAAAACTTACTCCCAAGAAAACCAACTTCAGATGTTTTTAAAGAAACAAAAGATTTCCAGTAAGTGGAATAACATAAGAGATTAATAAATTCTAAGAGTAACTCTCCACATTGCACTTTTGTGAATTTGTGTTTGCAAATGAAACTCCAGGAACCACCATGCCCAACCTGTCAATTTCCACTGTAACCCAAATGATTATGGCTCTCAAATGACTATGATCATGCTAAATTTCCATTCAAAGGCAGAGACCTTTAGTGCCTTTAGTGCTAAGTGAACTTTTTTTATTGTTCTGGAGACAAAGCAGGACACAAGCCCAGCTATTGCTCTGAAAAAGAAAATCTTCATGAGTAGAGAGATGTCATTATGCAGTGGAAATGGTTTCAGAACCCTCCTTAGAAAGAAGGAAGTGGTTGAGGAGGTCAGAGGGGAGAGGGAGGGGAAGAGAGAGAACTGAAGAAGGAAACAGTTCAAATAATACTGTGGCAACATATGAAGGTACCAGTCCAGGGGGGGAGCGGGGTGGGATGTGGAGGGAAATACACCAAAAGCCATGTTCATGCACGTTTTTAACATATGGAATCTCACTACGTTGTACAATTGCAATGCACTAACAAAATAATTTTGAAAATTTAACTCAACATGGATTATATGTCTAAATGTATGAACTAAAACTATAAAACTCTATAAAATCATAGGAGTAAAATCTTCATAATCTTGGATTAGGCAGTGGTTTCTTTATGTGACACCAAAAGCCACAAACAACAAAGAGAAAAAATACCTAAATTAGATTTCATCTAAAAAGTCTCTGCTTTAAAAAAAAACTCCATCAAGAAAGTTAAAAGACAACCTTAAAAGTGGGAGAAAATGTTTTCAAATAATATTTCTGATAAATGACTTGTATCCAGAATACATAAAGAACCGCTACAACTGAACCATAAAAGCAACACAATTTAAATGTAGTCAGAGTATTTTTTTCTATTGCTGCCATAATGAGTTACCAAAAACTTACAACTTAAAGTAACATACATTTACTATCTTATCATTCTGGAGATCAGAAGTCCAAAGTCAAACTCACTGAGCTAAACCCAAGATGTTGACAAGGCAGCTTCACGGCTCTGTGGAGGATCCATTCCCTTGCCTCTTCCTGGCTTCTGCATTTCTTGGCTCATAACCATTTCCTCTATCCTAGAGAACCTCAGTCCAACCTTTACCTGTGTTATATCTCTTCTCTCACGATAACTTTCATCCCTTCCTCCCTCCCTCCCTCCCTCCCTCCCTCCCTCCCTCCCTCCCTCCCTTCTTTCCTTCCTTCCTTCCTTCCTTCCTTCCTTCCTTCCTTCCTTCCTTCCTTTTTTCCTTCCTTTTTTTCTGATACTGGGGATTGAACCCAGGGGCATTCTACCTCTGAGCTACACCCCCAGCCCTTCCAATTTTTTTATTCTTGAAACAGGGTCTCATTAAGTTATTGTGTGCTGCTGGCCTAAAGCCTGTGATCTTCCTGTGTCAGCTTCCCAAGTACTGAGATTACAGGAGTGGGCCACTACACCCA
>PVJS01008428.1:0-33717 GCA_004027185.1 Glis glis
TCATAGTCCAATGTCGACTGCTTTCGATGGTGGACTATAATCGCTGGTTTCACAAGAATCAGCCATTTCTTTGCTGGAGGATTCCGGGAGCCGCGGTGTTGGCGTGGCTCAGCCAAGATGGCGCCTTTGCCTCCGCTCCCCGCTTACCAGGTGAGAGGCTTTGAGCTCCCTGCCGCCCTCCGCTCTTTCCCTTGCCTCGCATTCTTTTTTTTTTTTTTTTTTTTTTTTTTTTTCCCTTGCCTCGCATTCTGCTGTATTTTGTCTCCCATTGTTTTGTTGAGTTTTTGCTGCCCTTGTTTTCTTATCAAGCAGCAGTCTTCCTGCCCGCCGAGCTCCGACTCGACTCGGAGCCTGAGCTAGACACTGCTTCTCTCTATCCCGCCATCTTGGTTCTCAGCTTAAACTTTTTATGGTCATTTATGGTCATCCTTCGGTGCTCATAAAAAGCCTCACAAAAAGTCTACACCAGGCTGATGTACCTTGGTGAGGAACTCACAAAGGTAATAGAATTTCACGTTCTTGTATGTATTTGTCTGTCTTGCTAAATTTTGAGCTCTCAAATCTAAGTCTTAGGAAATCCAGAAGCTTGGAATATACAAGTTATCTCTGGTCTTCATCCCATCTGTCCTTCCCTGTCTGGACCTGTACGCTTCAGGTTCTAGGAAGGAGAAACAGACTTGTTGACATTCAGATATTCAGTCCCAGTGTTTGGTTTCTGATGATGTAGCCAAAGGAAACATGAAGTGAATACTACTGGGGGAAAGAAAAAAAAAGTCCAACAAAACAAAATGTGGGAAGGAAAAGTCAGGCGTGAAGGCGCACACGTGTAACTCCAGTTCTTGGGAGGCTGAGACAGGAGGATCACAGGTTTGAGGTCAGCCTCAGAAACTTAGCAAGACCCTCAGTAACTTAGTGTGACTGTTTCACAATAAAAAAATAAAAAGGGCTGGGGATGTAGTTCAGAGGTAGAGGTAAAATGTCCCTGGATTCAATCCTTGGTATTAAAAAAAAAAACAAAAGGAAATACTAATTAAAGGAAAAACCTGGTCTGTTCAAAGGGGAAGAAGGATTAAGACAGTGTAATTCGAGTTTCTAAAAACTGATTTTTTCTAGTATTCATTGCTGGAAATACTTGGATTTTTATTTTTATATATTTTCAGGTTTTTTGTTTGAAAAAGAGACTTTGAAAATCATCAGCTGGTATAGAGGAGGAAGAGGAGAGGATACATTTCAGGTTCTGGGAAGGGAGCTAAACTGCACTTGGTGCACTTTTGTACTGGGAACCCCTGGAGATTCATTCCACATTCTGCAGGAGGCCATCAGGTAATTTTCCCCACTGAGGTCACATCCCCACCTTTGTGACATCAGCAGGAAGTAGTTGGGAGAGAGTGAGGGACACAAGGCAGTGCCCAGTTGGGCCATTCAGACTTGAGCCCGTACTTCCCCTAGGGCTGAACCATCACACACCACCACAAGACAATGCTGTGATCACATCCTAAGTGCGGTAGAGGCTGAAGACCAGGAGCTGCACAGCCACACAGACCCTGGACTCCATGAACCTTGGTTTCCCCCTCTGTAAAACTGACACCCGCCTCTCAGGGTTGTTTTAGTCTTAAATGAGATGATGTAAGTGAAGTACCCAGCAGCAGGCTTTACATACAGCAGTTGATCAATATATGCAGATAGTACTGTAACATTCCTTTACTAGGCACTAAGAAGAAATGTCTTTAAAATCATTGCACCATTTACCAGATGCTTAAAGAAGAATATCTATTCTTCACAAATTCTTCCAGAAAATAGGAGAGTGAGCACATCTCAATTCACTCTATGGGGCCAGTATCACTATGATACTAAAAATAGAAAAAGACATCACAAGAAAACTACAGGTCAATACCTCTTATGAATACAGATTAAAAAATCTGCAGGCCGGGCATGGTGGCGCACGCTTGTAATCCCAGTACTTTGGGAGGCGGAGACTGGAGGATCCGGGTTCGCCACCAGCCTCAGCTCTCTCTCTCTCTCTCTCTCTCTCTACCTAGTGAGGCCCTCCGCAACTTCATGAGACCCGGTTTCAAAATAAAGTATAAAAAATAGGGCCAGGGGTGTAGTGTGGAGGCAGAACGCCCCTGGGTTCAATCCCCGGTACCGCCAAAAAAAAAAAAAAATCTGCAACTAAATACTAGTAAATATTCATGATAAAAATCTTAAACAAGAAACAGAAGTGAACTTCGGCAATTTGATAAAGGGTATCTTAAAGAACCCACAGCTAATACTGTGCCTTATGGTGAAAGACTGAATGCTTTCCCCCTAAGATCAGGAAGAGGACAAGGATGTCTGCTCCGGCCACTTCTTTTTAATATTGTACTGGAGGCTCTAGTGAGGGGAATCAGGCAAGAAAAATAAAAGGCATCCACATTGGAAAGGAACAAGCAAGACTATCTGTCTTTGCAGATGACATAATCTTTTATGTAGAAAATCCTAAGAAATCCACTTAAGACCTATTAGAACTACTAAATTCAGGTTGCAGGTACTAGAGCAATATACACAACTCAATTGTATATGAACGCAAATGCAACGAATAATCCAAAAAAGGAGTTAAGAAAATTATTTACAACAGCATAAATACTCAGGAATAAATTCAACAAAAGCATAAAAATTGGGACTGGGGATTTTTTCAGTGGCAAAGGGCTGGCTTGCCTAGCAGGCTAAAAGCCCTGGGTTTGATCCTTGGCAGTGAGAAAACAGAAACAAAAACCAAAACTATGAGGAGAAATGTAAAATTTACACTATCAAAAATACTGTTGAGCTGGGTGAGCATGGTGATGACACATGCCCATAATCCCAGTACTTGGAAGGTTGAGACAAGAGAATTGCAAGTTTGAGACCAGACTTAGCAACTTAGTGAGACTTTCAGCAACCTAGGGAGACCCTGTTTCAAAACAAAAATTAAATAGGGCTGGGGGTATAGCTCAGAGGTAAAATGCCTCTGGGTTCAATTCCCAGTCCCCACCCCAAAAAAAGCCTGTTGAAAGAAATTAAAGATCTAAATTAAATGGAAAGACATCCTGAGGTAATGAATCAAAAGACAATGTTAAGATAGTAACATTTCTTAAATTGATCAACAGAATCAATACAATCCTTATCAAGATCCCAACTAGCTTCTTCACAGAAATTAACAAGCTGATCCTAAAATTAATAGGGAAAACCTAGGGATCCAGAACAGCTCAAATAATCTTGAAAAAGAAGGACAAAGCTGGAAGAATCATACTTCTAAACTTTAAGACTTACTACAATATACAGTAATCAGGAGTGTGATATTGGCATAAGGAAAAATATACCAATCAATGGCATAGAATTGAGTCACATTTGTCATTGGTAGTCAATTGATTTTTGACAAGGATACCAAAAAATTCAATTAGGAAAAGAATAGTCTTTTTATTAAGTGCTGCTAAGGAAAAATGGGTATCTACTTACAAAAGAGTGAACTTGGACCCCCTACCTCACCATGTACAGAAACTAACTCAAAATGCATCAAAGACTTAAATACAGGTGCTAAAGCCATAAAACTCTTAAAAACATAGGGGCAAATCATTGTGACCTTGGATTAGGTAGTGTTTTCTTAGATATAATACCAAAAAGCAGAAGCAATGAAAGAGAAAAACAGATAAACCAGACTGTATCATAATTTATAGATTTTATGCTTCAAAACACCCAGAAAGTGAAAAGGCAACCTATGGAATGGGAGAAAATATTTTCAAATCATGTGTTTGATACAGGACTTGTGTCAATGAATATATAAAGGACACTTGCAACTGAACAATAAAAAGACAAGCCAATTTTAAAAAATGGGCAAAGGACTGAAATAGACACTTTTCCACAGAAGATCTATGAGTGTGACCATGAAGCACACGAAAAGATGCTCGGCATCACTAGTCATGAGGGAGATGAAAACCAAGCTCACAGTGAGGTGCTATTTCACACATTAGGATGGCTGTGCTAAAGACAGACAACAACAAGTCTTGGCGAGGATGTGAAGAACTCTAATATACTTTTGATAGGAGTTCAAAACAGTACAGCAGTTTCGGAAAAATAGTTGGGCATTTCCCTGTCAGGGACTGGAGATGCGAGATGAGTAAGATTCATGGTAGCAACCCTCAGAGAGTACCAGGCAGGGGGAGGGACAGTTGTATAAATGCAACATAACTGATGAGGGCTGTAGCTGACTCCTATAAAGCAGGATTTTGAGGCCTCTGCTATTAACACTTTGGGCTGGATAATTCTTTGTTGGGGGGCAGGGTATGTCCTGTGCATTGCTAGATGTTCAGTGCACGCTTCTCCTCACTAGATATCAGGAGAATATCCCCCCCCCCCGTTTGTGACAATCAGAGTGTCTCTAGACATTATACATGTCCCCAGAGGGCAGAATTACCCCTGGTTGAGAACCACTGATATAAAGCAAGAGGGAAGAGAAGATGAATGTCCATGAAGGCTGCACAGCAGGAGGGGTCCTCTGAGTCAGGCTCAGAAGTGGGCAGTCCTGGGCAATGGGGGAGGGGTGCACAAAGGCATGGAGGGGAAGGGCAGGGCTTTGGGGATGTAGTGGTAGGGCTGAGGTCGGTAAAGTGAGAAGAGTCACAGATGGGTGGGTAGAAGGAGTGTGAATCAGGCCGTGAGCAGCTTCTCTCCCCTGGTCTTCAGGATCAACTCTGAAATCCTCATACTCCTAACCACATCTGAGTGGGCCCAGTATCTCGTCTAGCCTCTTCCTGCCCTCTAGTTTCTGCTTGGGCTCCTTCTATTCCGTCTAGAGGGCTCTAGAGAGAACCTACTCTTTACCGGTTAATTTCTTCTCATTAATTTGCTCCCGCCTATTGCTCTTCTGGGAAACCTTATTGTCCCTCCAGGATGGGTGAGCAGCTGTGCTTGGTGTCCCATTCTTGGGGCCCATGAGTTTCCTAGAGACCCTGCCAGACTCCACCAATTCCTGGCCTACCTGCTCAGCCTGGACCAGAGATTTCAACCTGGACCAAGGGACCATATTACCAGATTGTCACATCCTCAGAATCCAGCCAATTGTGAGCGCAGAATGCTTGTTGAATGAAGAGTCCTGCAGGTTGACTTAAGGAGCCTGCACTTTCCTCAGTTGAAAATAAGGGCTCTTGCTGGGCATGGTGGCGCACACCTGTAATCTCAGTAATTGGGAAACTGAGACAGGAATATTGCAGGTTCAAGGACAGCCTCAGCAACTTAGTGAGACCCTACTTCAAAATACAAAATAAAATCGGTCTGGGGTGTAATTCAGAGGTAGAATGCTCTTGGGTTCAATCCTCAGTACCACAAAAAAGTGCCCCCTCCTTTAAAAAAGTAAAGGTGTTTATAGTTGACTAGTATCTAGAATCTATGAGCTTGTTTAATCAAGTAATTCAACTTAGGAAGCATATAGAATGAGGGAAACAGCACTTTTCAAACGCTTCTGATGTGCTATTATGCAGGCAGCTCACTGCTCAGTGACCTCCTGAGCACCTTTAAATCAGCTCAGCAAACAATTCAAACCACCTTCACTTTCCTAGATGAATAAAGTCAAGCAGAAAACAATGCTCCAGGATAAACCACGTAATATGTGCCTCTACAAAGTAACACCCAAAGTAGCGTAAGAAGGTTGTGCGACGTCAGGAGGGCAGGACCCCAGCCCCACCCCATCAGAAAATGCTGTACCATCTGCAGCCACCACCTCCTGGCGGTTTCCCAGCAGGCTGTGAGGTAAGTGGATCGCACCACCAAGCAAGACTGCTGCCCCTTGACTATCCTCCAAATGTCCAGACAGCGCACAGAGCAGCCGGTCACCTGAGAAGGCCTCCCACACTCCTTACCATCCTCTGGGTATCTATACATAGTCAATGCCCCTGGGAAATGGAGCATGCCATTTGACCAGTAGAGTACATGTCATCACCACTAGGTGGAACTGAAACTCCCCACCTAATACCACGGACCTTTACTGCAACAACCTATGATCTGAATCTAAGCCAAGACCTGTCTGGGAGGGCCACGATTAACAGCATGCATGCTACCAATGAATGCCTTCTATTGTTTTTGAGCCTCATTTCTTCCCTCCATCTCTCTCCAAGGCACTGATTCACGCAGGCCTCCCAGTGAACTTGGCTTCGTTATTCTAAGCCATACATCAAAGGGGCGTCAGCAAGGTATTTGTTTTTCTTGCTCGCCTAAACAAGTTTGGAGGTGAGCCCATGTTGCTGGTCATTAGTGAACCGCAGGCAAAGACAATCTCACACTCAGCTCTACTACTCCGGGAGGTCGGAGAGAGCTTCCCCATCACATGCCCCCAGGTACAGGTCACTGGTCTTCCCGGCAAGCTAGCTTATCAATCTGTTGGCAGGCACAGTAGAGACATACTTCTACGGACAAATGACTCACTTTCGTTGGCTGTGAGGGACACAGGGTGGAGGGAGCAACACTTCAGCAACACAGAACAGGTACGTATATCCCTGTGGGCGTGATAAATAATACCTCCACTATGCTTTAGGACTCATTAAACACCACTCAGCAGCAACTCTCCCGGGGAGGGAGGCAAAGGAGGAGTCTTTTAACTGTGGGCAACATTATTTGGGGTGCTTCTTCCTTCAATAAGGTTATTTGAAAAAGCTCATCAGAACCAGCACTGGGTGGGGAAATCCTGTAACTATCAGGCTGATACAGTGCCTATTAAGTTAAATGAAATGAATACCTCAGCTATCTGCTAAAGAACTGCCCATTGCTAGTGCAGCTCTGGGGATACGTATGTAACTATGGGCTATTTGTCTTTGCTTTTCGTTTTTTTTTTTTTTTTTTTGCAGTACTGGGGGTTGAACCCAGGGGCATTCTACCTCCGAGCTATACCCCTAGCTCTATTTTTATTCTTTATCTTGAAAAAGGGTCTCACTAAGTTGCAGAGGGCCTCACTAAGTAGCTGAGGCTGGCTGCGAACCTGCGATCCTCCTGTCTCAGTCTCCCACGTACTGGGATTACAAGCGTGTGCCACCATGCCCAGCTGTCTTTGCTTCTTCAAGTTGGATATTTGTACTGTCAGAAGAGCCAACTGCAAGGTTTCTAGTGGTAAACTGTTGACCAAATGGCTGGACAATGCCTATCGACAAAGGTTCATCTGCCATCTGTCCTTAATGCTGTGCACCTGTCAGGTAGTAGAAGTATACAGGCGCAGCTCTTGGTAGGGACACTTTGAATTCTGCACAGTCCTGTGAAGGGTTACTTGCCCATTTTCTGAGTGTAAGGTAAGCATGGATACTCGATATAGATGGGAAGTGGGTTTAAGCAGAGAACGAAGGGGGAAAAAGAGTAGACAGAAAGTACATAAAGGAAGTTGCAGAAACAAAACGTGAGGAGCTGACCTGGGACCCGCGACTGTGTGAGCCGCCTACACACGTTACAGAAATGAAGTCGAGGGTGCGTTCTCTTGCTGCTCTAAGGAAGGGAGAATGCAGCCTATCAGAACAACTCTGGAGGAGGGGCAGGTTTCAGACCTCTGACCCAGAATTGTGGTACTAGAATGGACTCACAGCAATGCAAGGCAGAACTCATGATGACAGCAAAGTTAGAGTCTATATGAGCAAAAAAAGATAACGTTTATCGAACTCTTACTATATTTATATCCCAGGCACTATATAATTTTAAAAACACCTTTGGGACAGGCACCATAATTATTTGCTTTTTCTGTTTTTTTGGGGGGGAGGTACTGAGGATTAAACCCAGGGCCTCATACATGCTAGGCAAGTGCTCTACCACTAAGCTACATCCCCAGCCCCAATATTTGCTTCTAAGGAAACTAAGGCACAGACAAGTTAGAGAACTCACCCAAGGTCACAGAGCCAGGAAGGGGTACATCCAGGTTTTGCCCTGAGCATTCTGGGTGTAGCCCCAGGCTCTGAACCACTATGCCAACCTGCCTCCCAACAGTTCAGAAGACAGGCACAGGAGGATCAGCTGTGAACAACCTACAGCAGGCCTCGTGTGACTGGTTGCTACAGCAAGGAGGGAATGGGTGAGAGCAAGGGGGACCAGGTGAGACTGTAGGGAGGAGGGAGACCTGAGCTGAACCCGAGGAGGAGTAGGACTTATTCTGAGAACAAAGGGAGGAAACTCCAGGCTTGAAGGACCACAGAAAGAAGCTGGAAGGAAAATCACATAAAAAGGAGACTGTCAGAAAAGAACCCCTCAGGAGCCAAGGATTTATATAAAGAATGAGCATTAAACAAAGGCAGGAACAGCGGAACAGCAGCATTTTAGAAGATTAACTTGGCAAGAGCTGGTGGGATGGAGCAAAAAAAAAAAAAAAAAAAAAAAAAAAAGAGGACTGGTGTCAGCGAAGTCCTACTTCTTTTCCTTGGAAAAAGCTCCCACCTTCCAGGGCCCACGAGTTACAGAATCTTACCTTTCTTGTCTGCTCAGCAAACTGAGTGCAGCCCCTCTGTTCTGAGCAGGGAATTACGTTCTATTTCCTACCTTTCCATGCTGTGTGCCTACCTTTGGAAGAAATTCACAAGCACAGCCCTTGGCAGAGACAACTCCCTAATTATGCAGAATCTTAAAGGGTTACTTGTCCATTCCCCAAGAGTAAATTTTTCTTATAAGCACAGTGTTCATATTTTTTAAAACTAGGAGGTAGAATGTTAAAGCAAGTAAAAAAATCAACCTCCATTGGATATTGAGGCAACTTTGAAACGATAACTAAAACTCCCATCTCCAAAGTGGCCAAGAGACATGTTTCAATTTATCTATCATCCCTAAGCTCACAGAATCTATGGTGCTGGAGACTGAGTTGTTCATCTCTGGAGGTGCTGCCGCCCTCGAGGTGAAAAGGTCCTTCCCCACCTGACCTGCTACCTCGCTGACCTCTCCTCTGACCCTGCTCCTCCTCGCTCTGCTGCACCTGCTGCTACATTGGTCACCTGTTCCCCAGAACCATTCACAGCGCACCCTCTCACCACCTCGTCAGGTGTCTTCTCAGAAAGGACATCTCTGGCCATCACAGATGAACTGCACCCCTCCCCCACAGGTCACTCTCTCTCCCCTTCATTTCTCTTTCTCAACATTCTCACTGCTGTATCCCCAAACAGCTGACCGCACACCTTGGATAGTGATATTTTCTCACAGTTTTAGAGATTTAGAGGTTCAGTCCATGTCAGGCCAGATCTGTGGAGCTCAGGGCATGGCAGAGAGAGGTAGAGCATGGGTTCTGCTCTCACATCACAGAGGCCAGAAACAAGAAAACCAGCAACAGGGAGGGGAGAACCATATATAATCCCCAAGGTCATACCCCAGGGATTCCTCCTTAGCAACGAAGCCCTGCTTCTAGTATTGCTAACTTGTTTCTGTGAGGGCTGGGGGGACATTCTAAATTCAAACCATCACTCTGCTTTATTTGTCCTTATAGCCCATGATGGGTAATCTAGGTGTGATGCTTCTTGCTACCTTTTCCTATTACTCCCAAATATTTAAGCTCCCTAAGAATGAGAAAGACCCTTTTTGATTGTTTATTTTTTCTCCAGTGTGTAGAACAGTACCTAACACACACAGGTACTCAATAAACATCTGTCAAGTGAGTGAAAGATCATGGACTTCTACATTTCTTCAGCGAGACAATATTCTTACACAGAGATGGGTGAGAAGCCCTTTCTCATAACCATGAGTCTCCTCATGAACCATGACCCCCAAGCCGCTGAGAACACAACTTTGATTCTTAGCTGGCCCCAAGAAGTCCTACTTTGCATTTTGGGAGAGGAGGCTCAATGCATGAGTGCCCCTCCACCCCGTGCCCCAGCTAGAGCTCTCTGCTTTGATCTGGAAAAAACTCAAACCTAAGACCTTAGACTGGAACCACCCAAGGTCACCAAAGAACAGCTGGTGGTTCTGTGATTGATGACATGATACAGTGCACAACCCAACCCCACGAGCCTGAGACCCCAGGGCCTGGGGCCCTGCCAGGCATCGCTCACAAGTGCCAAGGACCCTCTCAGAACCCGGCAGCTGACTGCCCTTCCTCACTCACCCCAACCCTGCACCAAGCTAGGGCTCGCTTTGACCACCAAACCACCTTTGGAGCAGAATCTGGATAATGAGCTCTTGCCTTTGCCAAGGGCAGCCCTGGGAGCCACCTCCCTTGCATCAGGGACAGCAAGCAGCAAGTCCATACCAAACAGCACAGCCACACAAAGGCAGCTAGCATAGGGACAGCTGAGGCATTAGGAAAGAGCAAAAGGGAAGGATGGGCATAGGCGTGGCTTACTCTGTGAAAGGGCCAAAGTAATGGATCCTTTTTGTAGAAAAGGATGTAGCTGGGGTGTGATAGGGGCTGTCCTGGGCTCTGTAGACACATATATGAATTCCTTGTCCCCAGGGGCCAGGGAGATGCACAGTCATGTGGCCTGTCAGTTAAAGTCATCAGTGTGTGTGGGGGAGGGTAGGGGGTGTCCAGGATGCCAGTTCCAGTACATTTCCTGCTTCTGCAGATGGAAACATCAAACCCATTAATTAAACATCTAGCAGCAGTAGTCAGCTCCCTCGCTGTGCTTTGCTGGGCTCATCAATCTTGTTCAATGCAGAGCAGACCCCTGGACACATCCAGCGGGAAACCAATTGTTTGATTATTCAGCATTTGTTAAGATTGGACACAGCGCAGTTCAGCCCTGTTTGGAAGTCCTTTGCTCCTCCCCTGCTTCCTTCTCCTGGCCTCAGCCCACACAGCTGAGAACCACACAGACTCCCATTTGAGATGAAAGTCTGCAGAGCCAGCTTTTGGTTTAATAAATATTAAGTCCTGATTAGGTACAGAGACTAAAATGAATAAACCAAAAAGCAAGCCAGCCCCTCTACCTTCTACAACCACCAGAATTGAAAGGTTGTGCAGACCCTATAGAAGGAATAATGTTTGCTTCCACTTCCCCAACCCCACCCCACTGGAAAGAGTGGACATCCCACTTCATGGGTCATCTTATGCCACTGTCCTTTGAGTGTTACTAACTTGGGATTTGCTTCTGTTTGGAGTCAGGGAAGGGGTCTCTGCTCTGTTTCTGTTCCTGCTGTCCCTTTTCTTGCAGTGTCTTTGATCTTTTTCTTGCCAGTTTCAAGCTCTAATTTTAAGACCCAGGCCAACACACTACTGGGAAATAGTCATTTTTTAAGAAGAGGAGACAGCAATCTACTTTCTCTGTTTTCCTCTGTCATGATTTTCACATGATAAACCTATGGTCCTTTGGGTGGAGATTTGGGTGTTCTAAAAGTGCTCTGAGTTCCTAAATCACAATGTTTAGTAGGAAAAAGGGAAGGAAGGTTGGGAGGGGGTGAGTCAAATACTACTTACAGAGGCAGAGCTAGGAGAGACCCTGGTTTTGGGGATCCTCTGGGTGGAGAGACTTCCCAGGTGTCTAATCTGACTGGGATACACACGCAGGGAGCCATCTTTTCTTTCAGGTTGCCAATCTCAAGTTTCCAGTTCTAATCTTGACCTTTTCTTTTTGCCTTTGGATTCCACCTTCTTGGTTTTTATTCACAGAAAGGGGTCACCATCCATCCATCTGCTCTAAGGGTCAACAGCACACAAGTGCAGAATTCCATGATTTATAGGTCACAGGCCACAGCTGAGTTTTGGCAGGAGTTTCCTAGCACCACATGCTTCATCCCAAAGAATGAAGCCCTCCCCAAGCTTTGGGCTGGATGAGCTGGCAGGTGGTTTAGCAGGGCAGAGGATCTTGTGATGTCTCAAAGCAACATACTAGGAGGACGGCCTTTGATATGCTGGGATGCCTGCACTGCAAAGTGTCTAACTTTCTTCTGTGCCCAGTCCCCACTTATGGTCCCGGAAAATCTCTGAGGTCTGGGGAAGGAGAGTGGCTGACGGTGTGGAAGTCATGCCCGGGGTGGGAAAATGGTGTGCATAACTCCAGCACAAGCAGGCTCTGCAGGCTTTCATCTCAAATGAGAGTCTGCATGGTTCTCGGCTGTGAGGGCTGAGGCCGGGAGGAGGAAGCAGGGGAGGGGAGGAGCAAAGGACTTCAGAACAGGGCTGAGGACCTCTATTCCTTCCAGAAGCTAAACCCAATCTCATGCTGCTGGCCAGTGCACATCCAGAAGGGGCGTTAGAGATAATCTGGATCAAAATTCATATACATATGAGGGAGCTAGGGCCAGAGAGGTTCTCTGCACATGCCTGACAGTGGGGAGCAGAGGTGGGGGGTCAGTATTCCGATGCCTACTCAGGACCCTTCTGTGCCAGATTCAGTCTTTCCCGATTTTGAAGCTGTTCTTCCAAGAGTATGAACACTGAATCAATCTCTCTCTCTCTCTCTCTCTCTCTCTCCTTAGATCCCCAACCCATTGTGAATCCCCAGTGATAGACAGGTACTAAGCATGTGGGTCACTGTAGAGATGGGGAGAGAGCAACAGAGTCCTGAGTCCATCGAAGGCTCTCCAGTGGCACTGTGGGACTTTCCTGGTTGGAATGGTTATCTTGGGAGTAGAGAAGGGATTCTTTGTATCTTGCTGTTTGGGGACAACCCTAGTAAGTTCTACTTTATCAGATAGGGGTAAGCTTATGGAGTGCACCATCCAGAATGAATGAATCAGACGGGAACTATCGACACAACCTTGGGCAAATTCCCCAAAGCAAGATGAATTATTACTGATGGGTAGTGACATCCAGAGGCTGCCCCTAAGCCCTAGAGCAGCCAGGACCTCTGTAAGATCTCTTGCCAACAGGACTCAGGCAGCAGAGTTGACCCAGTGACTGACTAGACTGTAAGAAAGATGTGCGAAGGCAGATGCTCTGCACCCCTCTCAACAGATGCCACAGTGTCTAACCAACGGCAGCAGCTCAGTCAATACGGGTTCAGTGAGCAGACACATGCTGCATGGCTTATCCAGAAGCCCAGCCACTTTCTGCCTCAGGTCTGTGGGCACAAGCCCCAGCAAAGCCAGGACAACTTCCCAGCTTGAAGTAGAAATAGTCTCTGAGGGGTGCTGCATTGGCTGGCTATCACTGGCCCTGCCCCTCTGGCAAACACATACCTTTCTCAGCTCATCCTTCTCCCTGCTGTGTGCATCCTCCAGGACCCTGCGTTCCGAGTGGGCTCTCTGCAGCTCAGTGCGCAGGCTCTGCACCTCCTCCTGCAGCTGCAGGTTAGTATCAGCCTCCTGGCTCTGCTGGTAATGTGCCAGCTCCCTCTTCAGCTTCTCCACCTCCATGGTGTGCGTGGAGGTGACCGCGGACAACTGTTCTGACAGGGTCTTGAACTCTTTGTTCTGTGGAGAGTATCAGCACACATCAGTGGGGAGAAGGGCGAGGAGAGAAGAAAAAGGTTATCGGGCTGGGAAAGGCAGAGTGAAGACAATCAACAAAGGACTTCCAAGGTGGAATTAAACTTCGCAATCATTACATGCTCCAGTGCTCTCCTGCCATCTCCCTAACAAAACTCTATTGTGAGCCTAGGAGAAACAGAGGAAAGCACAAAATAGCCATACTGATGTTAAAACAGTCCAAGGGGCTTTTATGAGCACTCACAGAATGGGAGGCTGGCTGCCAGCAGTTTGCTTTCTACTTTGGGTAGACAGATCCTCCACCTGATTTGGAAGTTACACGAACAATGGAGCTGGCTCCTGGGATCTGCAGTTTTGGCTTTTTAGGTTTCCCTGCCCTTCCACACTGAGCCCTCCTGCCCTCAGACTTGCTGGCACAAAGAGCTGCAACCTAATCGCTGCCTCTGAGACAAAGGACCCCTCAGCATCCTCTCTTCCAAGGAGGCCCTCCCCAGGGCCTCGGGATCCCTCTCGCCACCTGTCAGCCCAGCTTTCCCCCGTGTCTCTGACTTGGGAGATGAATGCCTGGCAGAGACTGTCCCTGCCATGCCCCTGCAGACTTGGTACCCACTCACATGTGCCTGGCGTCCCGAGAACCTATACCAGGGTCAAACACAAGTATAAATGATGGGCTGAAATTAGGAGAGTATCAGCCCAAAGTGGTTAGTATGGAAGAGTGGTGATGAGGAAGGAGGGCTCTCCAAACAAGCAGATGCGCAGCAAACAGTCATCGATTATTTTTCATTGCTGTGCTCTGCAGGAGTTCCAAGTAGAACAGAGATATTGGCTAAAATACCAATAAGCTGGGGCATCTGGAATCAATGATTAATTCACATCAGAAATTAAACTTCAGAGAAAGCAGTGAGGAGAAGCAAAAGAAAGGTCACTGGACCTCGTTACAACACCACACATGGCGTGGGACCTCAGGGCTCGGTCCATGTGGGCATATACAACAGTGCATTTCCTGTGTGGACTCAGCAGGATGAGATCCCCAACACGGTGGGAACCTCTTGGGTGCAGCCTGCTACCCCTGTATCTGGTTTGACTGTCAGCCTCACCCCAAGGGATCACAAGAAATCCCATCAAACAACGTCTATTTAGAAAGACCAATACTCGCCTAGACTGCCCACCTGGTCTGGGTCTCCACTGAGGCTGAGGGTCTCTGCACAAGGGGAAGGCATGTTGGGCCAGCCCCCTCTAACCCCATCTCTGCTGTGAACTGGAAGTGAGGCTCAGCCCAGTTGTCACCTGCAGGTGGCATGGCGTGGGTCAGATCACCAAGGGTGGAGAGGAGGACAGAGCCGGGGTCCCTAGGTGGAGCTGGTTGGGTATGGAGAGAGGCATGCATGGCAGTGGAGGTAGGGGAGTACAGGCATGTTCCACCCTCCTATGGACAAAGATGACACCTATGAACCCTGATGCAAAGCGTGATGCATCCGGGAGGCCCTGCTCTCCTGATCCCAAGAGCACCTGAGACCAGGCTCAGGGGTGTTGGGATGGTAAGAGTGGCTGAAGCTGGACAGGCCTGTGCTTGGAGCCCAGCTCTGTCCCTAATCCTCTGTGCATGTGGGCTGCGCAAACCAGGGACAATAGGAACCCATCTTAAAGGTTGTTAAGATGGAGGGGATAAAGCGCTTAGCCTGGTGCCTGGCACACTATAAGTGCTTAATAAACATCAGTGTCCTCACTGGCCAGAGTTCTCTAGGGAGCCCTGTGGAGCTGCTGGAAGCCTTACTGGCTGTGCAGGGTGTGTGGGGAGAGTGCACACAGCAGATCCTGGGAAGCTCCTTACCTCATAACCACTTCTAAACACAATCCCCGAAGGCTCCCCAAGGCTGTGCTTCATGTTCTGGACATATAACTTCAGAAAGGAAGTCTCCAGAAGGGCCCAGCAGTTTCCTGCTCATCCCGGTACCTGTAGGTATCCCAGCTGAGTGAGCCCAGGCCACTCACTCTCTCACCGAGCCCCGAAAACCCTCCCTGTGATGGCAGGCTAAGGCCATCAGAGTGGCCCTGGTCGGTATCACATGGAGACCAGGCCAGCACTGTCCTGCACCAATGAAGGCCTCTTCCTGATATCAGGGTGCTGGCCTGACCCAGGCAGGGTCCTGGAGATTTTCAGGCAGAGCCCTGTTCTCTGTGGACTCCTCGGACATCTCAAGAGGATGCTCACTCTGCTCCCACTGCTAAAGTGCACACACCTGCACTTGATGGGCAGTAAGGAACCTGTCTGGGAACTTGAGACTCTGATATTACTTTTCTCAAAAGCTCACTTTTTCTCTCAAAGGTTTAATCAGGCAAGATCTTTTATGCCTGAAGTGTTTCCCCAGCGTGAAAGGTAAGTCACCAACCTGTTCCTCCCATCAGTTATTCTGGGACCTCTGCTGGGTGATAAGACACCTTTCTATAACTGGAAAAAAGTACCATGCTCCGTTTCCTCCATAGGTGGACACAGCCCTAGGGGTGCATAGCTGGGAACAAAGAATGTCCCTTCCTTAGGATAGCACTGTCTCAGGGCAGGGTCCTGGTCAAGTAAATAGAGTAGCAGCTGAGTTTTAGCCCTACTTGGCCCTGAAACCAGGTGCCCTTGTTCATGTGCCCTACAGAACTGCACAGACTACTTTCCAATCAATGATTCCAATCAACTGATTCTTGGGTTGGGGGGTGCATAAGAAAGTCATTGCAAGACAGTATGCACAGTGAAGAACAGCATGTCCCACACATACAGCTACCATGATTTGCTTGCTTCATGCTAGGTGCTGTACTATGTGCTCACAGATATTAATGCATTCACACCTCGTAAATTCTAGTTGGTAAGAATGATTAATTACCCCCACCCCATATTTCACAGCTGAGGAAACTGGTGCAGAGAGGCCATAAAACAATTTATGAGCTGGGTGCACACCTGTAATCCCAGTACTTGGGAGGCTGAGACAGGAAAATCTCAGGTTTGAGGCTAGTCTCAGCAACTTAGCAAGACACTCAGCAACTTAGTGAGACCCTGTTTCAAAATGAAAAAATAAATAAATAAATAAATAAAATAGGGCTGGGGGTATATCCCAGAGGTGGAATGCCTCTGAGCTCCATCCCAAGTACAAAAAAAGCATAACTTATGTTTTTGGATGTGTATGGATGTCTTAAGAATCAAAATGTTGACAAACTTAATGTAGTTATTGAATACCTATTAGGTCTACTGAATCAGACTGATTCAAAGGCTGAATCTATAGATGTGTTATATTTTTACAGATAAAACATATTTAAATATAACCATATATTCATGAGGGTCTAGAAACTTGGATCTGATTATTTAAAAAAAATGTTGAGCTGGCCAGGTTACTCCACACATGTGCTTGAATAAAGCCAGACTGGCAGAGTAGAGTTCATGGGCTCCATCCTTTTGGCTGAATAATGTCATGCCAGGGACCTACACCAGGGACATTGTAAGATGTGGTCCCATGTTGATGGACATTGCAAAGGATATTGTGAGGGATGTGGCTTATTACACCAGAGAGTATGAAATCCCACAGTCAAGGGTCTCAGCACCATGGACAGCTCCCCTCCCCTCCCAAAGGTCTCTCCTCTCTTTCAGGAACTCTCAAAGGACCCCTTTCTTCTTTCTGTTGTTCACTTAGGAACTTGTGCTAAATTTGTGTCCTTTCTCTCCAGTTGGGGGCGCATAGCCTTAAGAACAAATCCGGGAAGCTCCCCTCAGCCTAGACTTATCGTTCAGCTTCCTCCCTTGCAGCAGGAATGCTCGTGCAGGAAGCCTACTTCACATGACTGAGAGGATTCCAGCTGGGACTTTGTCCACTGCCCCGTGCTACTGTGACAAGCGGAGGGCACACCTTGGCATTCCCAGCATATATATATATCCTCTCCTGGTTTAAGAACCTTGCTTGTGGGACAAGAGAGCAGCTGCCTGAATTATCTCCAAGAATCACAGGAAAAAAGAAACCTATTCATCCAAACTGCTGAGAGACTACTACAATGGAACAAGCAGCTCTAGAGAGCTGGTGGTGAGGAGGATGCTGACGTCCCCTCTCACAAGAGGGCATCTAGTGTGTTCTCAGAACCAGGATATGCCCCCCCCACCATAAATTCCTGACTGTCCCAAGGACAATGCTGTCTGTATGAGCATGTACCCATACCAAGGTTAGTGTCTCATTTGGACTAAGGAGTTCTCTCCACATATCACAAGAATCACCCAATGAGCAGAGACCTAACAATTTGGTCAGAATACGCCCTGAAACCAGCCTGTCAAGTTTCAATACCCGCCAGGCTATTCACTAGATATGCGACCTTGGGGAGGTGACTGATCCTCTCTGTGCCTCAGTGTCTTTGGTGTTAAAATAGGTACAATATTAATATTGATCTTGTTGGGTTGCAGTGAGGACTCAATGAGTTGGCACATGAGGATAGCACCTGGCACATAGTCGGCAACACAGGAAGGAATGGGAGGAAGTAAGATCCCATCACCCCTCCAGATCGCCTACTGCATGCAGGGCACCCTGTCCAGGGTGGCCAACACATGCCACTGCTCAAAAATGTTTGCCAAGCAGGAAGCTTAAGGAAAAAGCTTTAAAAAAAGGTCTTTTAAATCTGCCTCTCTTTGATGTTCAAGCACATGGATTATAAAATACTAGATTTATTTTTATCTTTTGGAGTTGACTTCAACAATCAGCCACACAGGGACCCTGGCAGGCCTCCTTGTCCCTCTGTACTTTGCCTGGAATGTTGACTGGCAAAATGTGGCTGCACGAGGCCTTTTTTTGTGTGCTGGGGATTGATCCCAGGGGCATTCTATTTCTGAGCTATACCCCGGTTCTATTTTTACTTTTATTTAAATTTGGAAACAGGGTCTAAGTTGCTGAGGCTGGCTTTGAACCTGCAATTATGCTTCTTTAGCCTCCCAAGTACTGGGATCAGAGGCGTGCACGACCACACCTGGCTCCTGCGGTGCTCTTTGTGCTTGTTTTTCATGTGGCCTGTGCCTGAGACCAGCCCTTTTCCTCCATCTCTCTGAGCACACCTGTATACCTTTCTCTCTGACGTGGTATCTTGCTGCAGGCTGACCGGGACCAGGGACCAAGTATCATCTACCCTACACCTCGGCTTTCTGTCTTGAGTCTCTACTAAGGAGCCAAGCCCAGCAAGGCACCTGGAGAACTCACCCAGAGAGCGCACCCAGGACAATGCCTCTTTTCTCAAAGCAGGGACTCTTGTTTGGGATAGCTGATTTAGGTGGAAAATGGCTCATTTATTTTCCTGTCTTACTGAGATCATGAGAAGGTTTAAAAGTGCTCAGTATAGCTGGGTGTGGTGACACACACTTATAATCCAAGTGACTTGGGAGGCTAAGGCAGGAGGATCACAAGTTCAAGGCCAGCCTTGGTAACTTAGCGAGACCAGTCTCAAATTAAAAAATAAAAAGGTGTGGGGTGTGTAGTTCAGTGGTAGAGTGCCCCTGAATTCAATTCCTAGTACTGCTCCCCACCCCAAAATGCCCAGTATAGAACAGGTACAATAAAACCAAGTTACCTCCAAGGCCATGCCTGGTAGCCTTGACTTTCTCTCTTCACACATCCCACACTATGCACACCACTCTCTGTCCTTTTCCTCCCTCCCTCCCTTTCTCATCTGCACCTGAAACCCTCCAGGGCACTGCAGGAGCCTGCAGTCACCTTCACACCCTGCAGGGGCTGGGTAGCAGCGAGCTCCTTTCTCTCTGGGAGCCCAATTCAGCAATGGCCATAAGCAGGAAAGGACTGACACATTAGCATCATTGGGGCTAAAAAGCTAGCACCACCCTCCTGACTGTGGGGTCAGACCTGGTGGAATCCAGGTTCTAGCACTTTCTAATTCTATAACCTTAGCAAGATACTCTATGTCCTTGATCCATAATTTCCTCACCTACAGAATGACCTCACAAAGTCAAGATCAGTCAAATGAGAGTGAACATAAAGCATGCGTCACCCGGCCTGGCACATGGTGCCCTGAAAACCATGACGGAATCCATGCTGCTGACCTCACATGAAACGATTGCTCCCCATGACATACCATTCAATGTGTGCCAGTCTCCCCTGTCAGCTGAGCCTAACAGAACCTGAAACAATCAGGCGCCAAATAAAGATGGTCTGACAGCAAGGAGGACTGGCCTCATGGGCTGCCCCAGAGCAGGTGCACAGGCATGCGCAAGTGCAAACCTCATCTTCACACCCTGGATTCTGCCCTAGGCCTCTGATCCCAGAGGAGGAGCCAGGTATTCTGTGCTTGCCTTGTACCTCTTGTAGTACTGGACTACAGGGCTTCATCAAAAACTTGTTGCTTATTTGGTTGATGTGGGAAGATGGCCAAGCAGACAGAGGCAAAAGCTTAAACCTCCTAGTAGTGGTGACTGTTTCCTGAGTTGCCTACTGTGTAACCCGACCCTCCATGTGCATGAGATCATTTACTGTTCTTACAGCCCGGTTAGCTCCATTCTACAGATAAGAAAACCGAGGCCCAGAGTGGCCAAGCGTGTCACTCAGCTTTTAGGCAGCAGAGCTGAATCTCTGATTCCAAAGCAAACAATCTTTGTACCACACACTGACAGCAAGGTGGGAGGACAAAGTGCTGAGGGACAGGCTCTGGAGCCACACAGCAGGGTTCAGATCCTGGTGTGCATTGTCACCTGTGTGGTTTTAGGAAGTTGCTTCCCTCTTGGGTCCTCATCTGTGAGAAAGCGGATGCTAAGTTCACGAGGGCCGTGGTACCTGTGCAGGTGAAGCACAGCGCTGGCGCACTGGGAGTCTCTCCATGAGCACTAGCGACTCTGATTGCTATGTTGTGCTGCCTCTGCAGAGCTGGGGGGACTGGGATAAGCATCAGTTTCCTATTGCTGCTATAACAATTACCACGCTAATGGCCCAAAAGAACATCATCTATTATGTTACAGTTCTTGAAGTCAGAACCCTAGAAGGGGTTGCAGCGTTGCTACTCTGTTGGACACTCTAGGGCAGAATTTGCCTTGTTGCCTTTTCTAGCTCCCAAAGGCTGCCTGCCTTCCTTGGCTCACGCGCCTCCCTCATCCTCACCTCGGACTCTGTCCTCACATTTCCTCCCCTGAATCGCACTATCCAGCCTCCCTCTTATGAGGACCCTTGTGCTTACGTTAGTCCTGCCTGGATAATCTGGGATCATCTCCCTGGCTCCAGATCCTTAACTCACTCATATCTGCAATGCCCCTTTCACCATGTGAGCTGATGCATCACAGATCCCCGGACCTGGATGTGGACACCTTTGGGAAGCCACTGTTCTGCCTGCCACAGACAGTAACTGATCTTGCCGGGAGGGGAGTTATCCTGAGGAGGTCTGTGCGCCCTCAGGTCTCTGGCATGTGGGTCCCTCTCAAACATGCTCTCGGTGCCCCGACACCTGGGCAGGGAGCTCCTGGCGCTGACCTGGTCGTCGATCTTCCGCTGCAGCTGGACCACCTTGTTCTCCATGCCCACGTTGAGGCGTTTCAGGTGCTCTGCCGAGCGGGCCTCGATCTTGAGTGCCTTCAGCTCCTGCTTGGCCTTGAGCCTCCGGAAGGAACACTGGATGACAATGGCTGCGACTCGCAGCCGCCGGAAACGCTTGCGCGCCATCCAACCCCGGACGTGCTTCTGGACGACGGTGGCCTTGTGCTCCATGAGGACCTGGGGTGGGGGGACAAGCACACACACACACTGTGGGTTTGCACAGCAGGATGGGAGCAAGGAAACTTACATAACTACCTGGAAGCGAGAGCTGAGAGTGCGTGCCCACCAACAGTTAAGATGTTGATGGATGCTTGTTTTATGAAGAAGTTTTAGCTAGGTTCTGCAGCCCAGGTATCCACAGGGAATCAGCTGTCAAACTCTTGTTTTTAGTTTGTTTTACCGGCTAGAGAGCCACGGTCTAAAAAGCTCACAGTCGTGGGGGCTTAACGATTATCCCATTGATCTCTCCCCATCTGACAGATGCAGATCCAGGCCCGGTGCAGGGGAGCTAGAAGATGGAGTGAGCTCCTCCACTGAGAGCCTGAACGGGTTTATGGCCCATAATTCCCAGAGTCTGTTTGTTTCTCTATTAAGTTAAAAGCCACTCGGGAAATGAAAGCATCAATGTTCTTGCCTTAATACCCTACAAAATAAATGTTTGTGGAGTGAATAAATAAGCGAACATGTTGAGAGATGAACATGCTCAGTGTCACAGCTATGCCACAGCTGGGAGTCACACTTAGCGCTCACTCATTGCACGTGCTGCCCCCTGCTGGTTGTCTCTAAAGTGTCACCTGCCCCTTGGGTGGCATCACACAGATTATCATTAATCTGTCAGGAAATTCATAGAACAACCTTCCGCCACCCGCCTAGGATTCTCCACATATTACATGAGGTTTCCACCCCCACGTGGTCATCCCTAACCACATTCGTTTCTTCATCGTTGGCTTGGTGTTTTACTTGGGTTATTTGGAAAATCACAGCTTCTCTGATCACAGAAGTCACAGCTGTTCATTTTAAGAAAATAAACATTTCACACATTTCCTTCCGACTCATCTTTCATGCTAGCCTTGTGCTGCAGTTGGGCAGTGTTACTTGGTTGAATGAGCGTGTTCTGATTTTGAGCTACCTAACCATGGATTTAGCCTCGTTGGAATAGTACAAGGAGCAATGGCCCAGCAGGAGGCAGCCAGCATCCCCCTCCTGAACTCACCTCGGGGCTCTGGACTCCTAATTTGCCCAAGGAAGGGGTTTAGCCTGCTGATGTCCAATACCCCTTCCTGCTCTCAAGTCTCAACAAACCCATGTCGGGTCACCAGGCCCTGCCACCAGCTGACCTGTACCCTCAGGCAGGTGACTCAGCTACTCTGGGCAGCTCAGGTGTCAGACAATGATAGGCACTCTTCCTTTCTAGTGGGCAGAGATGTGAAAGTATTTAGAAAAAAGTTGAAGCCTGGTGTGGTGGCACACGCCTGTAATCCCAGTACTTGGGAGGCTGTGACAGGAGGATCGCAGGTTCGAGAACAGCCTCAGTAGTGAGACTCTCATCAACCTAGTGAGACCCTGTTTCAAAACTAAATAGGGTTGGGGGTGTAGCTCAGAGGTAGAATGCCCCTGGGTTCAATCCCCAGTACCACAAAAAAGAAAAAAGTGGAGTGGCCAACAGGGTGACAACTCGCTGGCTGCTCTAGATATGAATGCTCAGCCTGTGAGTCCCCCGGGGTGGCTACTCACCTGGTGGTAGCTTCTGCGCACAAACATGCCCCGAGCGAAGGCCTGGATGACGATGACCGCCCTGCGGGCCCTCTGGTAGGCCAGGCGGGCCCTCCGCATGCGGTACTGTTTCTGGAACACTACAGCTGCCCGGGTCCTCCGCAGATGTTCGGCCAGCCTGGGGGGAAGGGCGGGAGACCAAGTGTGTGGTCAGCAGGGAAATAGTACTGGCCAGTAGTACCGACACAGAGGCCCCAGAGATGTCCACAATGCAAGCCCTCCCTCTGCTTCCCTGCCTGGACACCCCCAGGCTAACTCTCATCCTCTGTCCCAAACGAGGCCATGCTCTGGGCGCTCAATGCTCAGACTCAGGCAGGGGCAGATGGGAAGACTCTTCAGGCCCCGAGGGGAAAACAAACTCCCTGGCTCTGAGCCTGACTCGGTATGATCCTTACCTGACCACTCCCTGTACCGGGCAGTCCCTTGCGCCTGCACCCTCCACACTTCCTGTCCTTTGTGTTTGCATTGTCGCCTGTACCTCACTAGGCCTGGAGACACCTGGGCTGCGTCTCCATCACCCTGCTTCTCAGCCTCAAGTTTGGGGCCTGGCAGAGCAGGTGCTGGGCAAATATTTGCTGAATGACTGAACCTTCTCAGGCCCTTGCCGATCCTTCGCCATTCCCTCATTTCCCCAGACCCCTCTGCCTGGGATGCCCGGACTGACAACAAGGTCTCCTCTCCTTTCTTTCATTTCTGCATGCCCCACCTCACCTCCTGAATAAGACAGAGCCAGTCTGACACTTTTTATCCTTCCTAAGAGTCTCGCTCTGCCAGACTCATATAGCAAGTGCTCAGTTAGAGGCTCAGAATGCCAAATGCTGGGAAGGACCCTAGAAATCATTTAGCGTAGCCCTGAAGCGGGGGTGACCCACACAGGCTGTGTGCCACCTACTTGCTGAAATGCATGTCTGCCTAGCTTAGCTCCCTGAAAGTGCTTTCCTCATATGTGGGCCCTGCCTACCCCCTGGATCACACCCTCCCTGTAGGGAGCAGGCAGGTCAGCTCTGCAGCACCCTCACCATCTGGGAGCCCAAGAGAGTCCTGCACACATGGGCACGCAGCAGCACTTGACTAGTGGGCATGGATGTGGAGAGCCACTTAGCACTGACCTGCTCTTCTCATCTCTACAGCTTCTGCTCCCGAGCTCCTCTCAACAGTTCAGGGGCGATTAATGGCATTCACCACTCTGGTCATGCTTGGAAAAGCAGTTCATGGCAGCACATGAAGGCTTAGGTCTACAAGCAAGGAGGAGCAATCCTCTGTCTTTACAAGACAAAGGAGGCCTGCTTTGGGCTTGGGACTCAGGGGCACCGGCTCTGTCACCTCTAGCAGGGATGGCTGAGCAGCCACTTGTGACGCTTTGGACCCCAAACACAAGACTGCATGACAATTACTGTTACTTCTCCAAGGAAATTCCTGTTTGGAGAGGGCACTGGCTATGAGCCAGGCCTGGGTCGAAATCTGACAGGTGTGTAAAGGCCCGGGAGCACCTCACTGGAGGCTGTGGCCCCTGTGCCTAGGATCCACCTCACAGGAGGCCTGACCCCCAGCCTGCCTCAGTGGGGACGGCTCCTGCTGCTGTAATGTTCCATGAGCCCAGGGACATGAGGAAGAGAATGGGGAAAGCAGTTTCCTCTGTGAGGTATCGGGCTGGGCAGAGGAGCCCAGCTGGCATCCTGGCTCTACCGCAAGGCAGCCACTGTGGATGGACAAGTCACACCCTCTCTGTGCTGGCTTGAAGCAGTAACTCAAAAAAGAGCCCCCCAGGACCTTTCTAGCCTGATTACCAAACACCAAAGGGATTCTGAAATTCCTGGCATAAATAATGAGGCTACATGTAAGTTAACTGTGATGAAAAGGTTCGATGTATCTCTTTTCCTAAAAGATTTTTGGTTTTTGTTTTGTTTTTTACTCTGGGACTTATGCAAAGAGGAAAGGGTTGATCTGTGCTAAAACTAGCTGGTTCTAGGTTAGTGCTGGGAGGATGTGGCAGGTGTGTGTGTGTGGGGGCTACCAGGACACCTGGGAGCTGGACCAAGTTCCTGAGGTGAGAAGGGAGAAAACAAGACACAGACAGGGTCCAACAGGAACTGCTCTAAGCATGGAGGGTGAGAGGGCAGTCCCCCTCCTCCCTGCCCCAGGTCCACTTCCGCTTGGCTCACCTGCGGGCCAGGTGTCCTCGGCAGTACCGCTGCAGGGTCAGGGTAGCCCCTCTCAGCCTGTGGTACTTCACCTTCTGCAGCCAGCCCCGGACGGTTTTCTGGATCATGATGGTGGCCGCCCGGAACTTGTCGGCCCGCAGCTTCTCCAGGTAGGCCACCTGGCCCGCCCGGAAGAAGATCTTGGTGCGGCCGAACTGGAACTTGTCGGGATCCTTTATGGGAAGGGGAGCTGGTTGGTCATCAGGGAGTATACCCCACACCACTCCAGTTCCTCAGAGACAGAATCCCTGGCCGGATTGCATGGGGCCCTCTTCTGCAGGTACCCACGGGCTCTCAGCATTTGTTCCACATACACGGTGTCCCCAATACGGGACAGGCACTGACTAGGTGTCCAGGATGCGGCGTGAACAAGGTACCTGTCCTCGGGAACCCACAGCATGGTGAGGGCAGACAAGCAAACAGACATTCTCTGCTTTCAGGCAGTGGTGAGGATTAGGAAGAAAATGATACCAGGGATGTTTTTAAAAAGATAATCAAGGAAGGCACCTCTGTGGAGGTGATATTTGAGCAAAGACTTGAATGAACTAAAGGAGATAGACCCAGGAAAGTATGGAGGAGCATTCCAAAAGAGCAGAGCAGATGCAAATGGCCTGTGGAACCGAGAGCCAGGATGGCTAAGTGTGGAGAACTGAAGGTGGGTGGTGGGAGGAACAAAAATAGAAACAATAAAATAGGGCTGGGGATGTAGCTCAGAGGTAGAATGTCCCAGGTTCAATCCTCAGTAAGCCTCCCAAATGAAAAAAAAAAAAGGTGGGAGGGCAAGGGTGGCCAATATTTAGACTATTCTTTTTTTTTTTTTTTTTGCGGTACCGGGGATTGAACGCAGGGGCGTTCTACCTCCGCGCTACGCCCCCGGCCCTATTTTTTTATACTTTATTTTGAGACCGGGTCTCACGAAGTTGCGGAGGGCCTCACTAAGTAGAGAGAGAGAGAGAGAGACAGGGAGAGAGAGAGGGAGAGCGTGCGCACGCATGTGCGTGTGCAAGCTGAGGCTGGCCGCGAACCCGGATCCTCGGGTCTCCGCCTCCCAAAGTACTGGGATTACAAGCGTGCGCCACCACGCTTGGCTAGACTATTCTTTTTAAAAAGCAACTTTTGTTGGATGTGGTAACACATGCCTGGAGGATTGCAGGTTCAAGGACAGCCTCAGCAAGTAGCAAGACTCTCAGCAACCTAGCGAGACCCTGTTTCAAAATAAAAAATAAAAAGGGCTGGGGGTGTATCTCAGAGGTAGAATGTCCCCTGGGTTCAATTTCCAGTACCACAAAAACAAAAACAAAAAAACTTAAAAGGCAACTTTAAAGCCAGGAGTGGTGGCACATGCTTGTAATCCCAGTAGTTGGGAGGCTGAGACAGGAGGATCTCAAGTTTGTGGCCAGCCTCAGCAACTTAGTGAGGCCTTCCGCAGCTGGGGGTAGCTCAGAGGTAGAATGCCCCTGGGTTCAATCCCCAGTACCAAAAAAAAGGAACTTTAAAATTATATATGTTTAGTACAATATTCTGCACTGTCCATAGCTACAAACTTAAATTTAGTTAAGATCGACACATTTACAAAATAAAACAAGACCTTAACTCCTGACCACTTGGCAATGGGCTAATCCATGTGAGTAGATTTTCCTAACCAAATAATATTTGAAATTTTATAATTTTTGACATAATTCTTTTATTGCCTCCCTAAAGGGAAGATTCTTGATGTGATTTAACCTTTTAAGACATTCTTATACTCTGTTATAATCACTGAATTCTCTGGAACAATTGAAACATTTCAGGATCTTCCTCTCACCGCTGTTTTTTAATTCTCTAGTCTCAATAATCAGGTGTGATTTTAGGTTATTTCAATTAAAACATAAATCCCATTACCTTATTTAAAACAAGCCTCTTGTTTAAAACAAGGGGAGGGGTCTGACTCTACAGCATGCAAGATAAAAGCAACGCGGCTCTTTCCCCTTTGCTGACTGGACTCCACATCTGAACCCCTGCTGGCTGTAAGTGGCCCAGCTGTGGAGGAGCAGAGATCCTGGGCCGGCAGGCTCCTTCTGTGCCCCAGTGAGCTGTACAAAGGATTCCATTTGCGTGGGTACTGAGATGTTAAAAGGCTACGAGGTACTTGTGCTAGGTGAAGGGGCTATTCTTTCTGGTCACTGATGCAGGAAAATGGATTAACATCTCAAAAGCAGTTTTAGTAAGGATGAAAGTGAACACTGCAGGAGCCCCCGCCCCTCTGTTCCCTGGGTATGCCCTTCACGGAGCCCGGCGCACCTTGATGAGGCTCTCCAGGACAGACTTGCAAAGGGCCTTCTTGTCCGTGTTGGCGAGCTCTCTCTTCTTGACCAGCACTCGATACCGGTTAAAGAAGTCATGGTAAGTCCACCTGGAGGGAAAGCAAAGGTACATCAGGCAACATATCCTTGCCTCTTGGTCACACACAGGCTATGGGTGACCTGGGCAGTGTCCCATGGGGTCAATGCATAAAGTCATTATCAGAGCAGTAAAAACCCAGTGGCGGGGGTTTCATCCTCCCCAGCTGCCCTCCAACGAGTGTGTGTAGTGATTTCTGAACTTGGACCGGAGCACTGAGGGAAAGAGTGGGTCTGGGAGGCATTTCTGGAGGACGGGGGGGGGGGTCCTCACCCAAGCATGCAGAGCTCCTCTGCCACTGCTAAAGAAGCACTGCTGAAGGCGTCTTACCTGGACATGGCTTTGTTTCTACATGTTGGCTTTCTTCTTAAAGAATTTACAGTACAGATACACTTCAATGTAAGCATTGTGTGGTTGTGTGTGTGTGTGTGTGTGTGTGAGACTAGGGATGGAACTCAGGGATGTTCTTCCTCTGAGATATACCCCCAGCCCTATTTATTTTTAAAAAGGGTTTCATTAATTTGCTGAGGGCCTTGCTAAGTTGCTGAGGCTGGCCTTGAAACTGTGAACCTCCTACCTCAACTTCCCAAATACTGGGATTTGAGGTATGTGCCACCATGCCCAGTTTGTAAACATTTTTTTAAATGCAGAAGGGTGTTGAGGGCTGAGATCTGTCTTAGAAGCACACTGAGATTATCATCTTGGACCAGCCCAGTTTGGATACATGGTATTTGGCTGGGTGGGATCTGTCCGCAAACGGACACATTCCAAGGGTGTAATCTTCAAGGTTCGGTCTTTGATGTCGTCTCCACCCAGTAATGGTTAATCCCTCCTTCCCCTAAGTTTATCATATGTTTGCCTCGCTGACCTTCTTTACTGTGACCTGAGATAATTGCTGATTTCTGTATTTGATTAACTTTTAAAGTTCCTATAAAAATAAGGCCCTGGCTATAGAGCTCCGGGAGAACTTGCCATCTCTATCTCCTCCCCGACCCCCCGATTATTAAATGTAACTATTTTTGCAAATTACTATATCAGACTTCGTGTTGATTCGTGTGAGGAGACCATTGTTAGGAAGCTGCCTGGTGCAGCGACCGTCTGTGGCTGGATCCACAGAGTATTTGTCAAGAAGCTGCTTGGTGCAGCGACCTTCCGTGGCAGGAACCACGGAGTAGATCGTCCGCCGGAGTTACCGCAATAGAAGGGTATACATTAGCAAATAATAAATGGCCATATCCTACCCCTAAAGGGGTAGCACTGTTCATATTTTGATCCAGCTTAGAAAGGAACCATTTTTGCTATGCTTTTCTCGTTGTAGTAATTCAGGTCCCTACAAAGACACCATACTATCTGAAGAAACCTATAATCCACTACCTGCAGAAGGAAGGGCTGTTACATATGTTCAGAAAGGGAGTATTTAAGAGGGTTATCGTCGAGTTTATCCTTTGGCCTCTGATGAGTTCTTTATGTGAATGAATGCACTCTTTCCTCACTAAAGCAGCCTCGGTTCACTCATGCGCTGACACTCCTTGATCCCCATCTCAGTTTTCAGAGACGCTCACAACTTCATCTAACTACACACTGTGAGTCAGCAGGATCCCTCCCCAAAGCAGACTGGATTTCAGTCTAAATCCTTCTCAAGGTCGACACGTCCCATCCCCACTTTTCCGAGTCCTCAGCCGGTGGAGGCGCACAGCCAGCCCCAGCTTGCATCTTCAGAGGCGTCAGTCGGGGCTAGCATCCCGGGTCTCCAGGGACATGTGCTGAGCGCATCTGGCTTGGAAGTCACCAGGCACTGTGGAGGTTGTGCACCAGCTGTTTCCCATCACCGGGGGCCTCTGAGGAACTGGCTGGCTGCTCAACTCAGCTGAGGTGTTAGTGGAGAGTGGATTGGGATCCCTTCTCCTGGTGCTTTTTGCCTTTAAGGAGGGTCCTTTGGAAATTTTATCCAGAGAAACACATTCTGCAGAGGGTCAGGAATCTGGTGGGCTATGGGGCACACTGTGCTCCAGGAAGGGGCACCTCTGCTTCAACTCCAGGACCTTACACTGGCCTTGGCCTCAGGCTCCCTGGGATGAGGAGGAAAATGGAACCCAAGCTCCTTGTTCTCCTCCCTCCTCATCGCTTCTTCATAAATACTTTTCTTGGTTTGGTGGAAGATTTCTAGCAAAGTTGTGGGTCTTAGAGAAGGGGTAAGTGTAAGTACAAATGACACTTTCCATCTGATCTTTTCTCCTCCATGTAATATAGGTGGTTAGAGATTGTCCCTTTTTTTAAAAAAAAAAAAATAAAAGCTTTCGTGAGCTAGCACTCGCATACCATAAAATTTATACTTTTAAAGTGTACAATTCAGTAGTTTTTAGTACATTTCCAAAGTTGTGCAACCATCCCAAGTATAGAATTTCAGAACATTTTCACAACCCCAGAAGGAAGCCCCATACCCGTGGGCAGGCACTGGCGACCACTCATCTACTGTCTCTATGACCCTTAGCTTTCTAACTGGTTCTGCCGGTCACAAATGTAATGATACTGGGGAATGACGGCAGGTATTTTGCTCAGAGCTTCTGGGTCCTCCCAAGGTGCACTCACTCACTGTGTGGACTCTTTAGAAGGGAGGGCCAAGGGTACAGAGAGCTCCCAAGGTCTCTGACTTAAGGCCAGGAAAGGGTTCCTCTTACCCTCTTCTCTCTACTCATTGAGCAGCTGCAGGGGGACTGTAAGCCAAACTCACTGAGTTTCTGGCTGTCTCTAACAGGTAGCTTTAAAAATTGAAATGTTTAAGGCTATCAGCCCAGTTAGATGCTGCTTCAACTATTTTAATCATACACAATAAATGTCAAGAAAATGCCCAAGCCCTGACTGATCCTTCAATAATACCAGAGGCCTGAGAAACAACCAAAATACTAAGCTGCAGACCAGGTGGGTATTTTGTTTTTAATCATGCAAATGCTATTGAATATTTCCTAGGCTCTTTCTACCCCAGTCCCCCAGTTTTAAATATAGACCAGTCTCTCTGATACTTTCACATAGGGAAAGGTGGATTTGGGCAAGCATCAAACGAATCACGCACATGAAAAAGGGCTTCATGAAGCCTAGTCCCCTTGGACCGATGTGCCCACCATCATCACCAGACTCGTAACACAACCTTCACTGGCGCACCTGGACAGCTGCGGGCTCTGCCTGTAAAGCTGCTCGTGACTTTCGGAGGGTGCTTCTCACATTCTGTGTCAGGGTTATTTGCGTACTCACTTGTCTTATTTATCCCTATGAGTTTGCAATTTTTCTAGGGGAAATAATTAAAGCAGCATTTAGCTGGGCTAAAAACCTTAAATGCTTCTAATTTGAAAATCTCTTACTGCTGACAGATCCATAATTCAAGGAAATTATGAGAGTGGGGAGATGCGACGGCAAAGACGTCAAGGCCAGTCTGGAATGAGCCTGGAGCACAGGAGCCTGGCTCTGACCTTGGCCAGCAGTGTGACAGCAGGCAGGTCGCAGCCAGGATGCCTCACCTCCTTGACCTGTAAAATGTAAGTTATGTGACCCAGCTCACACAAGCACCTCACCAGCAGCCAGGAGTGCACCGCGTGGAGTGTTTGGAAAACTGCCAAGCTTCCTGAGATCGAAATTGCTCACCTCCTGCCCCATCTGTCTCCTCCCCTTTTCTTGCAAGCATGCTCTTAAAACACACCTGCACCAGGGAGGGGGTGTGTGGTGAAGCTGATGGGAGAGGGCACACCAGGTCCCCATGTGAAGGCAAACTGCTGAGAAGAGTGCCGTCACCAGGGTGGGCATTTCTTCAGGAGCCACCTGAAGGGGCACACACGCTGTGTCTGGGCATAGGGATGATAAAAACATCCTTCTTCATGGGACCCAGAACCAATGTGGGCTCCCCTTTCCATGGACCTCTGTGCACCTAGAGAGAAAACCCTCACAGAAAACGCCTCTAATAGGAAACCAGCCAAAGCAAAGCTAAAAAGACTGATTATTTTTTCCCAAAGTAGTTCTTAATGGGACTTTCTGATTTGGTGGCGACCTTTGGGGGTAAGTTCACTGTGCTCACATGACAGTGGGGGGGGAGATCACTCAGCAAGACCACAGGCATGCCCGGGATTATTTCCCATGATGGAATATTCCCTCCCACAGCATTTTAGCGATTCCTGAGCTACTTGTGGGTCCTGGAACTTTCTGCCTTCTATCACGGATCTGGTCACACATGGGTTAACTCCTCTGCTAGATTTGACTTGAGCAGTCTCAGACATTTTGAAACTTCCCAGCACCTACTGGCATGGTGTCTTTATATCCAAGTGCTTATGTGTGAAAGGTCCCCAGGGGCACAGGGGTCCCCAGTGAACAGACGGGCTGGATCGGCCACAATTGGAAATGGCTGGCCCCCCACAGTTAGACCTTTTCTCTCCACCAGTGTTTCCTGAGGAGGGCACCATTGGCCTTGGGGTGGCAATTCTTCAGTGTGTGGGAGAGTCCCACACAACACAAGGCACACAGCTTCTTTAGACCATTCTCTAGCTCCTCCCCTTCATTGGGGCATTTTAAAAGGCTCTCAAACATTTTTCAAATGTTTACAGAATCTAGTTTGAGTCCCAGAAGCCTTCTTGAGAGCCAGCCATGACTGCCATCCACCCCCGCAGCGTGGATCCCTCCTTGCCCGCCCTGCCCTCTTCAACTAGGGCCTGGACACGTCTTCTCTCATTCAGTGTGGCTCTGTGACTCGCTGGCTGGGAGGTATCCTTTAACTCATGCCTGTGGTGGTTGCTTTTCCACTCCATTCTGTATTAGTGGCTCTGTAAGAGCCCCCCCGACCCCGATCCAGTGACTGGATCCTAACTGTGTTCTATGGAGTCTCAGCCACCCCAGGGACAGTTCTCCCTCAGCCCTGCCCTGCCCAGATTGCAGCTCTCCTGTTGGGGTCCAGGCTGTGCATCCTACACTTTAGTACCATGCTTCCTCTTGAGTAAAGGCCTCCTTCACCTGCTGCGCTCTGGTCTGCTGGGGAGCAGGTACCCTGACCTAGTCAAACAGTCACAGCAGGGTGTGTGGGAGCAGCTCAGGGCTTCCGACTGCTTCCAGGTTAGACAAGCATTTGCAGAAAGCCAGGTCTGGAAGGAGGTCACCTTGTTACGAGCCCCTCAGGCTTGAGACAGTGAGTGATGAAGCCGCCATTGTGAACAGTGCAGGAAATGCAGTAGCCTGGGGGTGCTGTTCTGGCTGACTGGGCTCCCACCTGGAGCTCCACACTGGATTTAACCATTTACCTATGGGAACATTCTGCAGAACATGCCTGCCTGAGAGTTCCCCAGTAGAGCAGTGTGAACGGACAGGGTCAACTGGCCACAGCTGTGAACTTTGTGCTTCTCTTTGGGGAATGCCTCCGTATGAGGGAATTGGCTGGCTTAGAGAAACCCTCAGAGCCCCTCCATTACTGCATATGAGACCTTGGTATGAGGCTCTAAGACACACTACCTCTATGACATCAGGCCACACATGTTCCCTAAAGATGTCATGGTGGGTGATCCCAAGGCCTCCTTAGAAAATGGTGAAGAACTCCTTTGGGGCTTCCAGGTCAGGATTAGATGGGTCAACCTGTACTCTCAGACACTCCAGATGAATGCTGTCATTCATTTTACATCAAAGAGTCCTAGTCACTCTGACATGAAAGGCAGGGGGTATGCTTTTAAACTTTGCAGGAACCTACGAATCTCAGTAGGAGCCTTGTCCCTATGATGTTCCATAGGGAATCAACAGCAATTTTGGAGTCAAGGTGTTTAGCCATGCTGCAAGGCCCACCAACCAGGACAACTGGTCCCTCTCTGCATACAGAGTTGTGGATATTCTTCCTCATGGCCACCAAGCAATGTATGCTTCTCTGTTATCTCCTTTAAAGGAATAAACCAGCAGAAAAGTAAATGATGCTGAATACAAGGGTTTTCTTTGGATATATACCAGGGATGGACAAAATTTTAAAAGGGACATAAGAGGCCAAAGCTGCAGAAGAGAAGGACACCTTCCCAGAGACACACAAGAGCATGGGAGTGTGGGATGGCAGTCCCCCCCTTTCCATGTGGGATGACTTGATTTAATCACAACTTTTCTAGGATTTATTTCCTTATCCATAAAAAGGAGGTGTGATAATCAGTCTAGGTTGTCAACTTGACCTGATCATGACACACCCAAGATCATGTGACTTTGGGTGTGTAACAGCAGATTAAACAGAAAGCCCTGCCCTGAATGTAGGCAGCAGGATTCTGATAGGTGCAGGACTTAGATAAAGAGGGAGAAGCCGCGTAGACAGTGCGCGACTCTTTCCAAGGAAAACTCATCTTGCTCTCGCCTGAGATTGTCGGCCGCCGGCTTCGCCGTTTCTCTGAAGAGCTTCTTGATCTTCTCGGCCTCCAGCCCTTCGAACTGAAACTTCACCATCGTTTCTCCGAAGAGCTTCCTGATCTTCACGTCTTGGACTGGGACTGAATTAGTGGTTGCTC
>PVJS01008428.1:33817-53250 GCA_004027185.1 Glis glis
ACTGAATTAGTGGTTGCTCCGATCCTAAGACTCCAGCTCTTAGACCGCTCGACCAGCTACTGGTTCCTCTGACTCTCCACGTGCAGTCAGAACCTGGGACTACATTGCTTCAAACTGTAAGCCCATCTGATAAATCCCTTTTTCAAATATACTCATTCTGTGAATTCTGTTAATCTAGTGAACCCTGTCCAATACAGGAGGTAAAAAACATCTATTTTGCCTACCTTAAGAGCCAATGTGAGCTTTTCAACAACTGCTAAGACAAATGTATATCTGCACACAAAAGAATAAGATTGGACCCCTAACCTCACATAATATGCATACATTAACACAAAATGGGTCATCTAAAACTTTTAGAAGAAAACAGAGATGTAAACCTTTGTGATTTTGACTTAGGCAATAATTTCTATCCATGACACCTGAAGCACACATAACCAAAGGGAAAAATAGATAAGTGAGACTTCTCCAAAATTAAGTCTTTGTGCTTTAAAGAACACCACCGAATGGGTTAGGGTCACAGAATGGGAGAAAATATTTGGAAGCCATTATCATCTGATTAGGAGCTCATATTCAGAATATACAAAGAATTCTTACAATTCAACAACAGGCAAATAGCCCAACTTGAAAAATAAGCAAAGAATTTGCATATATGTTTCTCCAAAGAAGACATATGAAGGGCCAATAAGCATGTGAAAAGATACTTAATATCATTAACTTTACAACAGTGAAATATACATCAAAATCACATGAGTTATCAGCTCCACACCTACCAGGCTGGCTATAATAATAATTTAAAAAACAGCTAATAAGTATTGGCAAAATTCTGTAGAAATGGGAACCCTTATATACTGTTGGTGAGAATGTAAAATGGTACACGTGCTATGGGAAAAAAATATGGCTGCTCCCCAAAAGGATAAACAGACTTAAAATATGCCCTAGGAATTCCACTCCCAGGTATATACCCAGGAGAAATAAAAATATATGTCCATACAAAAACACACAATGTTTGTAATATTTTTCATACATGCCAAAAAATTAGGAACAACCTAAATGTCATCAATTGATGAAAGGATAAAGTGTGGTATATCCATACAATGAAACAGTATTCACCCATATAAAGGAATAAAGTACTGATGCAAACTGCAACATGTATGAACCTTGAAAAGAATCCAAAGTGAAAAGAGCCAGAACCAAAGCTACATATTACATATATTACATATATGTACGCCTGCCTTTATATGAAATATCCAGAATAGGCAAATATACAGAAATAGAAAGGTTAGTGTCTGCCAGGATCTGGAAGGAGGGGGGAAAGAGCAGCAATCACTAAGTGGGTTTCTCCTCAGGGCAAGGAAAACAAAGCAAAATTAGATAGTGATGATTGTTGTACAACTCTGTGAATATAATGAAAATCACTGAATTGCATACTTTAAAGGGTGAGTTTTATAGTGTATGAATTATATCTCAATAAAAAGTCAATGTGAGGAAAAAGATGAGGTATGTGGATGGTCTTTATAAAGTAATAGACAAGCATAAGATATGTCATTACTTTGATGCCAACACTCATGAAGAGGCTCCAAGAGCAAAGGTTGTAGGATGCTCACTTGATGGCTCACATCACCATAAATACTCCATATCTGCCTTTCCCTGTATCCTCCACCTATGTCCTAGGTCTCCCAGGGGAGCGCAGATTCAGTCCCAGAAGTGGACCCAGCTCTGAAGCTTGCTAAGCTTTGCTGCAGCGGGAGGGAAACAATCTGTCCCCACTGACTCTGAGCTGGAGCTGAGACACAAGGTGAGGACAACAGAGGAAAGCCTCACCAGTCCTAACATGGCCTGGATGTGACCAAGTGGCTGCAGTTTACCCATGGGACATGTGCCTTCGGGGAAATGGGTTTCAGGAAGAATGCATTTAAAAATCACTCAGAAAATGGATAGAACTAGAGAATAGTATGCTGAGATCAGTCAGTCTCAGATCAGTCAAAGGTTATATGTTTCCTCTCATATGTAGAAGCTAGAGAGAAAACCGGAAACATAAGAGATGTTTATTTTCATGCTACTGGGGATTGAACCCAGAGGCATTCTACTACCAAGCTGTACCCCCAACCCTATTTTATTCTTTATTTTAAAACAGGGTCTTGCTAAGGTTGCTGGGAATCTCAATAAGTTGCCAAGGCTGGTCTTGAACCTGTGATCCTCCTGTCTCAGCTCCCTAAGTACAGGTGTGCACCAACATTCCTGGCTAGGTACTTTAAATGATGCAAGAGAGACTACCATAGAGTAGTAGAAGGGGAAAAGGGAGGATTGAAAAAGGGAAAAGTTCAAATTCTATGGCAATATGTAAAGGTATTACTTACTATCAATTTCACCAACAGGTGTGGGGAAGGAGGAGATAGAAGTGGGGCGGGATGTGGAGGGAAATATACCACGAGCTGTGTGCATGTTTTAATCACATTGAACCTCACTATGATGTATAACTGCAGCTAACTATTAAAATAAGTTAAATAATAAGAATGTGTACGCCCCCTCCCAAAAAAATCACTCAGAAACCTGTGAAAATGCAGATGCTCTGTGCTCAGTCTCAGAGTCTAACTTCATAGGTCTAAGGAGGCCTCCTGGCCTGAGATTGGTAAGCGTGTCCCCTTGGCTGTGATGAGCAGCCCTGCACTGGGTCAGACCCCAGTACACAGAACAAAGCTCAGGCAAAAGAGCCAGGCCTCCAGGCTGAAACAGCCCCAAAGAGCAAAGAGTTACAGCGCTCTAAAGTAAGTTCTGCTTCATTCTCTGCAGGATATTCAACTGCGCATCTGTTTTAGGTTCAAACACGATTAAGTAGGAAGGTGAACCAGGCAGTTTTAAGGCCTCCATCTCTTCTACAATCTTATGCTAGTTATTCCTCATGGGTTTGGGGAGTCGGAAGTGGGAAAGCTGGAAATCTTTTCAGAAAGCACCACTCAGTTTTTATGATGAGACCAAGTGAAAGAGAACTGAAGTTTACGCACAGTTTTGTTTTGGCTCTTTCTGTTTTTTATGCAAACAATGCACATTCAAGAAGTCCCCTACACTTATTTTGGCTAAGCAGTATTTGCCTCACAGTTCCTCCAGCTGCAAAGCTTAGTGAGCCTCAGGAAAGGGAGACAGGTGTCTGTCTAGTCATGAGAGCTGGGGGAGTGGTAGGAGGCGGAGCAGGGAGCTGGGTGGTGAGCCTGTCCACAGGACAGCGCATCCATCACCATACTTTATGTACATTACACTGAACATGTTTCTCAGCCACTGCACAGCATTTCAAATTGAATGACACATTTTCATTTTAAGCCAGACACCCAGAGCGCCATAATTCTTAGGGAGGATAAAAATAGGTACTCTCAAGTCTGAGGGGAAGAGGCAGCCCCTGCTAGCTACTGCTGGCTGGCAGTGCTACCGCTGATGCCTCTGGCTTGGTGGACTTTAGGGGCACTGAATATGTCCTAATTTTGGAGCAGGGGTAAGAATCTCCTTCTGAGGTATCAGTAGGTCAGATGTAGGAACTGTGCCTAAAACGCCTGAGCTTTTGGGGAAGAGTCCCATGGAAGACCCATCACTGGTCTGTGAAATCCTGGACTACACATTTTCTTTTCCTTTGCCATATTGCTTCCTTTGGCCGCTTGTACAAGAGAAAGTGGGAAGATGCATGGACTATGAGTCCCCTAATCAGAAAGAAGCCCACTCTAGTATCCTTGGGAAACTAGTCAATACAAGTGAAGTCACTTTGCTGTGTTGAGTGTTTAGCCACTGAGAAGGTGAATTCCTTTTGTAGATGAATCCCATTCTGCCCAGGTCCCATGTAGGTCCCTCCAGTCCCATGAGGGTCTCCCAAAGCCAGGTCAACAAATGACTGCTCGGCTCTACACCCAGGCTAGCACACATCGCACTTGTGTGTTTCCTTCTATAGCCGACACCTTGCTGGGCACTTTTTCCCCAAATACAGGAGACCCACATTGATTTCCTGGATTAAGCAGTTATGTAGTACTATTTCTTTTTAATCAGCGAGGTCACCCCCAAATGGTTATTGTGGTTGGCAAGTGCAGAGGCATAAGCAGCAGGACTGAACTAAAAGAGGACAGGCATGGGAGCTTTGTCCCACAGCTCCACCCGAACACTATTCATATTCCAAATAAGCACCACTCCGGGGCTGTGGCTTGGTAGTGGCAAGAGGATGAAAGAGGACTAGGATCTAGATGAAATAGTACCAATGATTCGATTCTACCTTAGTACTAACGAAAGTGCCATAAAACCACAGTGATACTTTCCAAAATCTAACAGTTCTGATAGCAGTTTGGGGAGGGAACCCCTCTCTTAGACCTTTTGGTAAAATGTGCCAAGGCAGCAAATGTAAGGAGGACAGGGAAGGTCTGCTTGGATCGAAGCCTGCACATTTAGATCACAGCTTCAGCAACATTTTCTGTGATACCAGAAATACATCTTTCCTTCCTTCCTTCCCTATACTTTCCACAATACCTGTAATTACCAAAACAAAAGGCACAGGTGCACTTGTAATTACCTGCTAGGAAGAAGTTTGAAACAATTAGGACAGGAAAAGACATCTATCAGCTCCCCCCAACCAGAGGCCAGCAAATTGTGAGCATCTCCACCCTGCTGGTGAGTAAGCATAGCCAGGTGGAACCAACAGCAGAAGCTGCTTTCCACATGCTTCTGAGGACTTGGCGACACACTCAGCTACCCGGAAGAGGCTGCCTGGACGAGGTGGAAAGCACCGGAGGTGTGCCAGCATGCTATGACTGGGGACTAAGCAGTCACAGCAAGGCCTGAGAGGCAGAGACACCCTCAGTAACCTGCTGTCCACCCCTGGAGACCACGCTGCTCCCCAGCTGGCCGCATCCTGCTGCCAACTCCCACCAAGCCATATCCTCCTTGCTCTTCAAGGGTGCTCGAGGCTCATCTCCAGGAAACCCCAGCCCCTCCTCTCCCGGACTACAACCTCGCACCTGACTATGTGCTGTTCTCTGCATCCCACCTGTGTCTCCTCTCCTAGCTGTGCACTTCTGGTGGGCAGGGCCAGAGCAGGGCTGGACGCTCCACGCAGCAAGAGGCATGAAGGAGAAAGATTAAGTGGAGAGAAGACCCCACAAAAAGCAAAAAAAAAAAAAAAACTGTTCTCATTCTACATACAGCTCAGGTGAGATTCCAGAAATCCCTCCCCCACCGATTGTTTTGCTGCGACAGCAAACCCCACAGGAGTACAGGTGGCACACACTGCCACTCTGATTTCACAGTGAGGCTGTGAGGCAGCTGAGTGGGCCAACCAGAGGTTGCAGAGATGGGTACAGACTTCTGCCTGTGCGGGGTCTGTAGTCAACCAGGTCAGATCACGGGCTTCTAATCTCTCCTCCTTGTCTGAGGAGACACAGAGGTGCACTTTCTGCAAGTCGCTTGTCCTACCATTAAACAATTCTGTTAGGAAGTTCTTGGTGAAACAGGCAGCTCCTTTCACACTGAGGTGGGTCCCCAAGGTTCTACCTGCCTTAGACTACACCTCATTGTTACCTGCTTCTCTGTGTCTTCTCATGGCTTGACACAGTCCTGCTGTGCACGCCTTCTGCTTCAAAGGCCCACCTTTGACCAGGGGTAAGTTATACACAGTGATCAACACCTTCGCCTTCCCTGCTCACCTCCAGGCCTCTGCACAGTATGACACAGGCATGGCTGTGGGAACCTGTGTCCCGAAGATGCTTGGGCAATGATACTAAACAATTTGATGTGAGACACCTTAGATCTAGTTTTTTTCACACACACACACACACACACACACACACACACCCCACATACTCTTTTGGTAATCAATTGAACTCAGGGCCTCACACATGCTAAGCATATGCTCTATCACTGAGCTACACCCCCAGCCCTTTATATAACCTTTGTGTGTGTGGTGGTACTGGGAGGGATTGAACCCAGGGGTGTTCTATCTCCGAGCTACACGCCCAGCCCCATTTCATCTTTTTCACACTAAGTTGCTGAGGGCCTCACTAAGTTGTTGAGATTGGCCTCGAATCTAAGATCCTCCTATGTCAGACTCCCAAGTATTGGGATTATAGGCATGCGCCACCATGCCTGGCTATAACTTTTAAACTGACCCTTTCAGCTGCTTGGAGACTTCTGGAAATTTCAACATGTTCTTTTGAGGTGGCTACACACATTGGGATTTCACAAAGACAAAGCTAGAAATTTCTGGTACACACACATTCTACCCAGATACTTAGGTCCACAGGGAGGCAGTCTCTTGCTTATATCTTAGATGAGTAACAAGTATTTTATTAAATGCTTAAGTGCCTGGCACTGTGCCAAGGACTTTATATTATCTCATGACCTATGAGGTAAGTATGATCATTCTACTTAAAGATAAGGAAACACAGGCTCAGAGAGTTTTATTAACTTGCCCAAGGTCACCCAGCCAAGAAGTGTGGGAGTAACACCTGAACCCAGGCCTCACTCCAAAGCCCAGGGTTCCATTACCAGGCTGCTTCAGCTCTCACCCAGACTGCAGCTCTGCAGCCTGGACTCTTACTCGAAGGCCAGGGAGAACGGAGCAGTTAGTTCCATGTCAGGCCTCAGGTCTGCCCTGCACCAGGGGAGCAGGAAGTCTCTCGGGACTTCAGAGGGCATCACAATGACAAGATAGCATGGAGCAGAGGAGCGCCAGGTCTCGACCCAACTCAGCCACCACGGCCGGTGACTTTGAGCAGCTCCCTTCCTTCTCTGGGCTTTAATGTAGTAGCACGTTTTACATCACCATGATCCCACCTGCATCATTGAGATATGGCCATGCTGCAGTATCCTTTCTATCACAAACTGCTTCCTTACAATTTCCAACCCAAGTTATTTCATTAAAAAGAAGTGTGTTGGTCACAATCCATTAAAATGATTTCCTGACCCACTTACAGGTTGGAACACACAATTTTGAGCAACAGTGGACTAAAGACGGTGGGATGAAGAAACCTTTTTGGGAGGCGAGACCGTCCCGGGAGCCCAGCAGACAGAAGAGCCGGGAGCAGGAGGGGAGCCAGCTCTGTGGGACACAGTTGGAAGCCAGTAGTTCAGCAGCACCCTGAGGCCCTATCCTAGCTTTTCAGCTAAATGAAGACAGGTCAGATCTGAGCTCTGTGCTTCTGGCAGGCTCTGAAAGCAGTGGAATTGATGGGACTGCAGTGTTTGAACTCAGACCTGAGCCAGACCCTCAATCAAGAGGCCCGATGCCAGATGCTGCAGGGCATCCTGGGAAAGGAATGCCGAGCCTTCATCTGAGCAGCACCAGCCAACCCGCCTCATTAACAGTGGGGCGTTTAGCTAATTGTGCTCAGACTCTAAGGTCAAAAAATGAGAGGGGCCCTAAGGACACTCGCTGTCTTTTTTCCCAAGCAAGGAGAGAGATGGTTAAGAAGAAAAGTGCAGCCTTCGACCTGGTTCCAGAGGATCAACCTGCTGGGTTTTGCAAAGCTGCCTGGATGCTGCAGATTAGTGACAGTTCTTGTACTTTCCAGGTCAAATGCAAATTCCTAATTCCATCAGCTACTTCCCTCTAAGGCTTAACATTTGGGAATTGTTTATGGTTAAACTGTTTATGGGCAATTAACCACCACATACACGAAATGGTTCCTTTACTGCAGGGGAAAGTGCCAGGGAGGAGGGGAGGGTGCACTATGTCTCTCATCCCCACTTTGGCCTCTTCCTCCTCCTGACACACAAGGGACTTAGGAGAGAGAGTACTTGGGGGGAACACCATAGGTTCTGGGCTGCTGCACTGCTGAGCTTGGCCCCAGCGAACGGCATGCTGTGTTCAGCTCACACATCACTACACAGTGTGTTTCACAAGAGCTGGTGGGTTGCACCCACCTGCACCCATATTTCAGGTAAGCATCCAGAGGGGACCCACAGTCCTAGTATGGCTTTCCCAGACTCCGGAGTAGTTAAGGGCTTATCCACAATGCAAGTCAAACCATGAGAGCTATATATTTTTTTATGGTACTGGAGTTTGAACCCAGGGGCATTCTACTTCTGAGCTACACCCCCAGCCTTATTTTATTTTATTTTTTAATTTTGAAACAGGGTCTCACTAAGTTGTGGAGGGCCTAAGTTGCTGAGGCTGGCCACAAACCTGCAATCCTCCTGTCTCAGCCTCCCAAGTACTGGGATTACAAGCGTGCACCACCATGCCCAGCAAAAATATTTTCCACCATAGATTTGATTACATATTAAAAGTTAAAGATGTCCAACAATGGATGACTGGATAGGCAAAATGTGATGTATATATACAAGAAAATATGATTCAGCCTTAAAAAGAAATTCTATCACACACTGCAACATGGATGAGCCTTGAGGACATTATGCTACCTGAAATAAATCAGTCACAGAGAACAAATACTCCATGATTCCACTTATGTGAGGCACCGAGAGTTGTCAAATTCAGAAACAGGAAGTACAAGGGTGGTTGTCAGGGTTTGAAGGGACAGGAAGGAGGAGCGCTACTGTTTGATGTGGTTTGTCTCCCGAGGGTTCATGTGTTAGAAGCCTGATCCCCAGCGTGGTATTACCGGGAGGTGGTGGAGCCTTTAAGAGGTGGGCCCACTGTTAGGGCCTCAGCAGTCGGGGGTGCTGCTCAGAACTGTGGGACCCCAGCTGCTCTCTGGCTTCCTGCTTGGTGATGTTATTTCTCCCTCCCCACAATCTTAGCCTTTCAGCCTCTAAAACTGTGCGCTAAATAAGCCTCTTTTTTAGATAATAAAGTTAGCCTGCTTGAGGTATTTTCTTCAGTAATGAAAAATGGACTAAAACAGAGAGATTTATTGAATGAGCACAGAGATTCGGTTTTGCAAGAAGGAAAGCGTTCTGGAGATGGATGGTGGACATTTGCACAACAATGTGAACACATTTCATGCCAATGAACTGTAAACTTAAAAATGGTTACGATGATAAATATTATGTATATTTTACCACAATAATCAAGTGAAAATAAAAGATAAATTATGGGGATAAGATAGGGGTTCAGTGAAGAAGGAATCCTTTTTCCAACACTAGCCAGCTCATCACCCAGACCAATGCCGATCTGAAATTTGAAAAGCTACCCGAAATAATTTTTTTTGTTTATTTTTGGTACTGGGAATTGAAACTTGGGACATTCTACCTCTGAGCTACACTCCCGGTCCTATTTTATTTTTTATATTTTGAAACAGGTCTCACACTAAGTTGCTGAGGACTTCACTGGGTTGTTGAGGCTGTCCTGGAACCTGCGGTTTTCCTGTCTCAGCCTCCTAAGTATTGGGATTACAGGTATGCGCCACTGTGCCTGGCTCCTAAAAGAATCTATTGAGTCCTGTGCTTTTTAGGCAAAAACAAAATTCTTATTTCCATCAGCATAATGCTTGCACCCTCAACTTTGAGGATTGGTCTCCAGCTAACAGCACACACAAGGGCTCCCCGGGGCACCACCCTCTAGCTGCTCCCCGGCACCCCCAGCATCCCCAGCAGGGTGTGGCTGTTGGGTCCATTACCTGGATGGGTAACCAGCTGCGCTGATACGAATCGTCTCTAACACCCCACAGGCTCTGAGTTGCTGCACGGCTCTCTTTGGGTCAAAGCTGCCAAACAATAAGACAAGCAGTGAATGTCCACACTGGCAAATAAACAGAACAGAGTGAAGCAAAGCACACCCATTCCTGTGGCACAGGAGGCATCTGCTGCTGCTGAGCTACGCTTGGTCATGCACAAGGTCGGGGGTAGAGCACAGACTGAAAGGCACTGATCGGCAGGCAGATGCACCACTTCAGCATCTTCAGTTCTGTGCGTGAGGCTTTTGTGTACATTCTGAATCACACCGGGGCGATCCCTTTTTTGCCTGAATCCTGCTCACCCTGCACTCCAGGGCGTGCCCTACATACTTCCATCCACCTTGACAGGTGTCTTGACTCAATGTCCAGAGCATCTACCTACACTTGGCACCACAGGCATCACTGGGCTCAGCGGTTAAAGGGGTCCCTTTCAGGCCTGGCAGACCTGGGTGTTTTTTTGTGGTACCAGTGATGGAACCCAGGGGCGTTCTACCTCTGCGCTACACCCCCGGCCCTATTTTTTTTATACTTTATTTTGAAACCGGGTCTCACGAAGTTGCGGAGGGCCTCACTAAGTAGAGAGAGAGAGAGAGAGACAGGGAGAGAGAGAGACAGGGAGAGAGAAAGAGAGAGAGAGAGCTGAGGCTGGCCGCGAACCCGGATCCTCCGGTCTCCGCCTCCCAAAGTACTGGGATTACAAGCGTGCGCCACCACGCCCAGCTCAGACCTGGGTTTGACTCAGCCCATAGCTGCTTACCAGTTGCACACATCATTGGGAGCAAGTAACTTAACCTTCTTGGTCCTCAGTAGTCTCATCTATAAAATGGTGATAATATCTATTTTCTAGGGTTAGTATGAAGATTAAATACAATTGCCTGTGAAAGCAAGTAGAACAGTGTCTGGCCCTAGATAAGGCACACATATTGTTAGCTGGGCTCATGATAGCTGCTCAGTTAAGAATCATACAAATAAAGAACTTAATCTTCTCATCTTTGGCCAGATGGGCACCATCTTCAATCACTCCCAGGCCCTACAACGCTAAGCCTAGCACTAAAAACCCAGCATCTATTCACATACACACACTAAGCATGACTCTGTAGAGAAAGTCAGACCTTGTCTGGGCTTTCTGAGAGCATCTGTGCTTGGAGAGGAGAGGGTACAGTATAGTGCGCCTAGAGTCAATCTGTAGGAAACGTGGTCAAAGCACTGAAGGAAACCCAAGGGGATGACGTCACCATTACACGAGTTGGGGTGAGGTCAGTCATGTGAGTGGGGATAGAACTGCAAGACATGGTCTCAAAGCATATGGGGTGGGGGCCAAGGAGTGAGGGGAAGGTGGGTGAGGGTGGACAACATGGAAGCACAGCGGCAGAGGCTATGTTTGAAGCGTGCCATTTGTGGGCAGGTTTCAATGCCAGAAAAGCCTTTCCTGAGCACTCTGGCATGCTAGAAGAGATGGGGCTTCCATGTTTAATGCCATGCCTCTACATGGGCCTCGGCTTGATTCAGGTGTGCACATTCCCCAACACCAGGCAAGCTCCAGAGGATGGGGAGCTGCATCTTCTCACCCCTTAAATCCAGGACAGCACACAGGTAGAAGCCAGCCAACATCGTCAGCCTGTTTTCAGCACCACCTGGAAAGTGCCCAGCCTCACCAGTCACCATGCTAAAGGCCACAGAGCCCGGGGGCAGATCCCAGTCCCTTCCACCAGACCTTCCAGGACACTTACTGGAAGGGGAGCTTCTCGTCGTTGGGCTTGATGCAGCGGACGTAATGCGGCGTCGTGGCGTTCAGGGTCTCCATGAGCAGATGCAGGGAGGTACGGAACTAGGGAGGCAAAAGCCAGAGCTGGGTTGATTATTTCAACATTTTGTTGGATGTATGATAAACTCCTGTTTGTGGTGGCAGTAGTTGTTACTACTATTATCATTAATCCAGGAGGATAGGGGAAGAAATTCAGGGACCTGGGGTCAGATTCCAGCTGACACTTTTCACCTTGCTGTGAGCAAAATCGAATCCTTCCCATAGTAGGGTCCCGCAAATGAACTGGGGAGACACTGCCTCCTCATGTGCCTAACTCCCAGAGTGGGGCACCAAGTGAGAGGAAAGGCGGGTGAACCCTAAGAGATTGGAAGGACCTGATGGCTGCGTGCTGGAGGCCTGTGGGTCCTGAACCCGGGCCCTGCAGCCTTGACATCCAGCACCTGAGAATCGTGGACATGACTGTATTCATATGAAATGTCCAGAATCAGATCAGCAAATCCATTGGAATAAAGGCAGGTAATGGTTTTCTTTGGAGACATGCTGGGTATAATATCCATAGACCCCAGAATAGAAGTCGTTCTTTAGTTTCCTGACCCTGGGCTTATTTAACCCTCCTCTTCACCCTGCTAATTCTAGACTTTCTTGCCTCCCCACAAGCTACCTGCAGCCTTTGACCATGCCTTGTCTTGGATTACTGCACTGGCCGGGCAGTCCTCACCCACTTCCTCACTCTTCTGTTCATCTTCTCTAGTGAAGGCTTTGGGATTCCCTCTTTAAAGGACACAAGACTTGAGCTGGGTGGCCAGGAGGCTGTGGAGGCCACCCTGGCCTCTGTGACCTGGCAGCCACTCTTCGTCTACAGAGAGGCCAGCACTGCCACACGTGCCATGGTGTGTGGCTTCTGACCCTGGGTCCAGGCTGACCTGGTGGCCCACAGTCTTCTTGTGCTCCTTGTTGGAAGCCTTCATGGGGGGTCTGGCAGAGCGAACGTTGATCTTTGAAGATGAGCCTCTCCCAGATGTCATGGTGGCAGGAACAGGGTCCTTGTCATCTTGAAACAAGTCAGCCACTAGTGGGAACTAGAAGCAATCACAGGAAGAATAACAACAATTAGATCTGTACTTTATGTTGTTGAAATTCTTCCCAAATAGCTTTCTAACATATACCCACAGGAAATGAAAATAGATGTCCACACAAAACCTGCACACAAATGTTCATAGCAGCATTATTCACAAGAGCTACAAAATAGAAATGACTCAAGTGGCCGCTACCATATAAACTGATATAGTATTATCCATACAACAATATTACTCAACAATATAAAGGGATGAATTCCACACACACGCTACGATATAGATGAGCTTTGAAAAATTATGCTAAGTGAATGAAGCCAGGCACAGATCACCACACAGTGTGTAATCCCATTTGTATGAAATGTCCAGGGAACAGAAAGTGGCTTAGAGGTGGCCAGGGTGGGGAAGGAGGAAAAGGGAGTGACTGCTGGTGGGTACAGGGTTTTACTTGGGAGTAATGAAAATATTTTTCAATCTATAGTAGTAAAGGCTGCACAACTTGGTAAACACACTAAAACCCACTGAATTGTACACTTAAGATAGTGAGTTTTATAGTATGTAAGTGATATCTCAATTTTTTTTAAAGGTTGGGAAAAAAGTAGCTTGCCCTGACAATCTTGCTTAACCTTCACCCACAAAGATGAGAACTGCCTCTGCAGGTGGGCAAGAGGAGGCAGGGCTGTGCTCTCACGGGACAGTATTTAAACGCTGCTTTTCCACATTTACTATCAGGTCTTGTAATGTTATGACTTCCTGAGCCCTGGTTTCTTCCTCAGTAAAATGGGGATAAGACTACACTTAACTCATGGGGTTGTGATGAGGACTCAGTTCTGTGACCTTTCTGTGTCAAGGTCTTTTGTAGCAGATGCAGGTCTTGGTTGAGGAGCTGGAGGCAGAGAGTCTCAGCCATCAAGACAGTCTGAGGGGGCACAGTTCTGCCATCATCCCCTGGGGACACCAATGCTGAGGCTCAAGCAATGCATTGCAAGGCCTCCAGCACACGCCTGCCAGCATACAGGGAAAGCAGCAGAGAGGCCTTCTTTGCCAACCTGGCCACCTCCAATCTCAGCAGTAGAGAGGCTGAGGGTTAGTGCCTCAGGCTCTGCTCCCTTCATCCCACCCTGCACCCTCTTTCTTTACATCGCTTGGGAAGTAAAAGGACCACATAAGGGCAGATCCAAAACTCACAAACTATTCACATCCATATTTTATGTATATTCACAAAGTCCTAGAAGCCTATCAGAATTAGGCAACATGTACAGGCTTCTCATATAATCTACTGTAGGTCCTGATTAGTCCCTCCACCAACAATCAGATACTGACAACACACAGTCACAATGTCACACAGGCATGTGATACCTCAACATGAGCACGCCAGTGTCCACACAAAGATGCAAGACAGTGCTGGTGGTACCCTACAGCTGCCTCAGAACCTGGATGCTAGACCCAGGAGACTCAGCTCACTCACAGGCAGGCTCTGCAACCTCACTAGGTAATTACCTTTGAGTGGCAGGATGATATGACTAGGGGTATCTGACAGGTGGTGATCATCTCATCCCCTAAGGGCTTCTTGGGACTGGGCCTTACCCACGTCAGGCACAGGACCAGTGGCAACGCAAGGCATGTCCATTGAGAAACTGGGGAGACGCAGATAATCGGCTCAGCATGCACCTGCCAGTCTGATGACTGCTGACATTCTTTGCTTAATAAGGTAATGTATGAATTTCACAGACCAAAGTATGTTTTTTTTTTAGGAAGTATTAATCCTGGTCCTATGCAGGAACACTTAGCAACCAGAGGATTAGCATGAGGAGCCACCCACACGCACAAGGTTATGATGCTAATGCTCAAAAACAGCATCCATGCTGGTTAAAATAACAGTCTTCTCTCCTATATCAAGTATTTTATACTAAAAAAGATTCAAAAAAACTTGCTTTTCCTATCTTGCTCTTAGGTATTGATGTTTACATTTGTTAGGAGTTCAAATTTAGAGTCAAGAGGAATTATACACAAGCCAGTATTCTGTTTTATGTAGCACAGGAGGTGGCCAGGTGGGTACAGAGCAATCAAACAACTGTGTGTGTGTGTGTGTGTGTGTGTGTGTGTGTGTGTGTGCACGCGCGCGCGCATGCGCTCGTGCACCTGCATGTGCAAATGTGCTGGAATCCACGCATGTATTGGCTCTTCCCTCTCACTCTTGATTTCTCACAGAAACCCCAACCACCAGAAGCACCTGACTCAGTTTTTAGCACAGTGGTTTGCATTTGAATAAAAGTTCTTTAGTTCCCTGGCCTGGGTCTTAATTTCAGTGTAAAAGCACCAACCAACTGGAGCTGGGGATGTGGCTCAGTGGTACAGGGCTTGCATAGCACATCTGAGTCCAACCACCACAAAAATTAGATAGATAAAATATAAATAAAAGCAACAACCAATGATCCTAAGGCCAAGGACCACTCTGGTGAGCCGCTTACGTCCATTCTCAGTGTTGGCTACTCTGAGGCTGCACCAGGCTAGTGACACCATGGTCAGTAATGGAGAATGCTACCATGTTCCTGAGCACAGCACATCCTGAGTCCCAGCACATGGCCAGGAAGAGCTGATCCTATTTACAACACACAGAGCCAAAATTTCACAGAAGAAAATAAAGAGACTCCAGTCCCTGCCAGGTATACTGAGGACACTGTTGTCAGGCAGGTGGCTTGTAGTGTCACTCCAATGACATCATTATGAATGTCTCCAAGTTTTGGCTGCCAGCAAGTGATAATTCTGTTCCTATTCATAGCATGTGTGCAATGGATCTTCCTCCTCTTCTCTTCATGTACCGCATTTCAAAGTCATAAATATTGTCTCTTTAGAGGGGAAAGTGAGTAGTAGACTGTCAGAGAAATAAAGACAACTTATGCATATAATTTAAAAAATCTATGACTAAAATTTATATGCCAACATCATAATACTTTCACTAGGTACTCAATTCTATGTGCTATCACAGAAGACAAAGTAAATATTAAATCAGTGAATCAAGAAACTACATCAACTAGTCAATTCATCCATCTATTCATCCATCAATACTTACTGGCTCCCAAACATGTAACATACGTTGTACTAGGGGCTGGCAACACAAAAATGAATGAAAACATAGCCTCTTACATACTATGGAGTTTATGGTCTAGCATGGAAGACCAACACTAATCAATTATAATCAATTATCTCCACAACTAAAAACATAATGATGAGAAGATGTCCTTAAGTTAATGAACAAAAAAATATAAGTCAGGGGTCGGGAGGGTGGAGGAAATCAGGAAAGGATTCTCTTAGGAAGGGATGTTTGAGCTGGCAGGACATTTGAGGGGTAGGAAGGCATAGGGTTAAACGGTGGAAGTAACTGCCCATATGGAATGTAGCATATTCAGGTGAGTGATATAAAACCAAGACAACTACAGTGTACACAGTGAGAGAGAAGAAAGGGGGGCCAGCTTATGTAGGCCTTGGGAAAGAAAGAGAGAAAGAGAGAGAGAGAGAGAGAGAGAGAGTGTGTGTGTGTGATATTGGGGATTGAACCCAGGGGCATTTAACCTCTGAGCTACATCCCCAGCCCTATTTTATTTTTTATTTTGAAACAGGGACTCAATAAGTAGTGGAGGGCCTCACTATAAGTTGCTGAGGCTGGCTGCAAACCAGCAATCCTCCTGTCTCAGCCTCCCAAGTACTGGGATTACAAGAGTGCGCCACCATGCCTGGCTAGGATTTTTATTTTTAATCCTCCAAGTAATATGAAACCATTAAGGGGTTTAACCATAACAGGCACTCATGTTTATTTAGAATGTGCCAGGTACATATGAACTCATTTAATCTTCCCACTAACCCTGTGGTGTAAGTACTGCTGCATCCCATTTAACAGGTGAGGAAACTGAGGCTTGGGGCCCAAGACCACAGAGATAATAAGTGACAAAGCCAGGGCTTAAAACCAGGCATTCTGGCTCCAGAGCCCAAGCAACAACACACCACTGAGAGCAGCAATGACCAGGGACCTTTTGGAAAAGGTCATCGGCTGCAGCAAAGAGAAGAGGCCAAAGCGCACGGCACGGAAAGCATCGCGCTAGGTGCCTAGGGGAGTTCAGAGGGTCAAGCAGAGTCTATAACCTAGTAGACACCTCAGAAGTAATACAACACAGAGAAGAGCTGGACCTTACAGAGACCCTGCAGCATCATCAGCCGTGTGACCTATGGCAAACCTGTCACCTGACCTCGTTCTATTTTGCTCCCGTGTAAAAATGAAGAACATGAACCTGCCAACTCCTCTAAATCATCCCTGACCTACTCTCCTAGGTTTTTCCATACTTCATTCTCCCATTCACTGCCTCTTCCCCTAAACACATAGTGTCCAAGGTTCCTTTCCTGCTTCAACCCCGCCCTGTCCAGCTGTTTTCCTCCCAGCCGGGTGAGGCATCCATAGATGGACACCGCCTCCCCATCGTCCCTCCTCAGCCCGGCCTCAGCGGACAGTCTCGGCCTCCGCTTCACACTCTAAAATACATCCTTGCTCCTTGCCAAGTCCAGTGGTTGGAAGTGGTGTGGTTTCGTTCTTCAGCCTACCTGTCCTCTTTGAAGGCCTCCACCCTCTGACCCATGCCTTCATTCTGGAGGCCTCTGCTGAGGCGTGGCAGCTCTGCTCCCTCCATCCCTTCCCCTGCCTTTCCGACTGCGCTTCTCCAGCACCTGCCACTGGCCGTCTTCCTGCACTTCCCTCCTCTGCACTGCTGTTTGCCAGATCAGCACCTCCACCACTGATTTCTCCCTGCCACTCATTCTCTGGACAATCTCCTTCATACCATAGCTTCCAGAAGCCCTCTCAATCCTGCCTCTCTGATCTGTATCTTTCCCCATAACTAAGATCCACATTCTAACTATCGGCTCAGCACCTTCCTTCCTCCGAGTATTCCTCTGGAAACTCCAAATTTAATATGGCACAAATTGCCTTGGTCACTACCTTCTCAAATTTATTTATTTTATTTGTTTGGTTTTGTTTTGTGGTAGTGGGGATTGAGCCCAGGGGCATTCTACCTCCGAGCTACACCCCAAGCCCTATTTTTTTATTCTTTATTTTGAAACAAGGTCTCACTAAGTAGCTGAGGCTGGCCACGAACCTGCAATCCTCCTGTCTCAGCCTCCCAAGTGTTGGGATTAAAAGTGTACGCTGCCACACCTGGCTCCTTCTCAAATTTAGATTAGGGATCTGCCCTCATCATACCTCCTCTCTCAACCAAGTACCAGGTCCTGTCCACGGCTGTGTCAGACGTCTTTCCTGCATGAATCGGAACACTGTTGCCCTGGCGCAGGGCCGCCCTTGCTGTCTCCCAGATCACCACCAGTCACTCCTTCATCGGGACTTATTCTGCCACCAGCCAGTCTTCCCTGAATGCAAAACTTATTGAAGAGTCCCTTCTTTAAAGACTTCTCACTCCTCACTGTCTATGGCAGAAAGCCATCACAACATGTGTTGACCGAGAACATGGGGACAGCAGAGACAGAGGACTGGAGGAGAGGAAAAGACACCCAGCCCAGGGGCTCCCAGGACGGGTACCAGAGCACCTAGGCACAGGTGAGAAAGGGCAGACTGGTCCCGCCAAGCTTCCATAGGGAAATAATGGGAGGCTAAAGGCAGGTTCATGTTTTAAAGACAGCCTCGTGGCTCAGTTTGTTGTTCAAAACCAAAATACTGGCTGATTAATCTAACCCATATGCTTTCTGAAAAGAATTTCTAAGACATCTGGGTCAAAATTACCAAGCTGTATAATTATACTGTGTGAGGAGTCTAATTTACAGAAGTCATTAATAGTAGCTTATTGTACAAAAATTCTGCTAAATCCTAAGGTCAGGAACATGTATCAAAATCACATGAGAAGCCAGGTGAGATACTACATGCTTGTAAATCCCACTACTTGGGAGGCTGCGGCAGGAGGATCACAGTTTGAGGACAGCCTAGCCAACTTAGAGAGACACTGTCCCAACATAAAATATAAAGGGCTAAGGTATAGTTCAATGGTAGAATACTTGCCTAGTATGTGTGAGAAAATTAAATCTGACTCACCAATAAGAGTTTTTTAAAATTTTAGCTCCAGTTGGGCATGGTGGCGCATGCTTGCAATCCCAGTACTTGGGAGGCTGAGACAGGAGGATCGCAGGTTCGCAGCCAGCCTCAGCTACATAGTGAGGCCCTTCGCAACTTAGTGAGACCCTGTTTCAAAATGAAGAATAAAAAATAGGGCTGTGGGTGTAGCTCGGAGGTAGAATGCCCCTGGGTTCTATCCCCAGTACCGCAAAAAGAAAAAAAGTTTAGCTCCTTTCTCTTGCTTCAATCAGATAGGCCATCTTTACTTTTTAAATCATTTTACACATTAAGCAAGGGATGTATAACTTAATGTACAGAAACTGAAACCTGTCCAACCAGACTTAACCTAAGCAGGCACTGTGCTATAATTGGGTATAAATGTGACCAAAGATTAGTCTGGAGATTTTTTTTTTTTGGCGGAACTGGGGATTGAACCCGGGGCATTCTACCTCCAAGCTACACCCCAACCCTATTTTTTGTTCTTTATTTTGAAACAGGGTCTCACTAAGTTGCGAAGGGCCTCACTAAGTAGCTGAGGCTGGCCGCGAACCTGTGATCCTCCTATCTCAGCCTCCCAAGTACTGGGATTACAAGCATGTGCCACCATGCTCAGCTCTCTGGAGATATTTATTTTGTGGTACTGGGGACTGAACCCAGGGGCATTCTACCTCTGAGCTACACACCCCACACTATTTTATTTTTTAATTTTGAAACAGGGTCTCACTAAGTTGCAGAGGGCCTTACTAAGTTGCTGAGGGTGGCCAAGAACCTATGATCCTCCTGTTTCAACCTCCCAAGTAGTGGGATTATGGGTATGCGCCACCACGCTGGGCATACATTTTATTTTATTTTTTTTTTTTTTTTTTTTTTTTTTTATTTTTTTTTTT
>PVJS01008429.1:0-11978 GCA_004027185.1 Glis glis
TACTTTAGGAAAAATTCTCTTTTCTTTTTTGGCACTGGGGATTGAACCCAGGGACATTCTACCTCCAAGATCTACCCCCAGCCCTGTTTTTTTATTCTTTATTTTGAAACCAGGTCTCACGAAGTTGCAGAGGGCCTCACTAAGTAGCTGAGGCTGGCCGCGACCCCAGATCCTCCGGTCTCAGCCTCCAAAGTACTGGGATTACAAGCATGTGCCACCACACCCGGCTGAAAAATTCTAAATGAAAATTTGACCTTGTGTATTTCAAGAGGGAAAAGGTTTTGCTGATTTAAAAACATAACTCAATGCACAGTTTTTAAAAATTGGATAAGAAATAAAAATCCCTGACTTGTAGTGTGATTTTTTTCATAATTAAATTTGTCTCCAAAAGCCGGGTGCAGTGGCACACACCTGTAATCCCAGTACTTGAGAGGCTGAGACAGGAAGATTGCAGGTTTGAGGCCAAGGGGAGGTCACTTAGTGAGACCCTGTTTCAAAATTAAAAGTGAAAAACAAATGTTCTCCAAGGATTTCCTGGGTCATTTCCTCCTCTCTCAGCTCTAAGTAATGTCCTAAAGATATATAACTTTAACTCACTTTGTAATGGATAAGTTAAATTTCCTCTCCAGGCTCTGAACTCCAGGCATAAGCCTCGAATAGCACTTTCCCTCCTACCTAAAATCAATGCTGTGAATTTCAGCAATATTCTTCTACAAAACAATCTCAGGGTATCATCCTTCTGTTTGAAAGATTGTTCAGTCTAAATCGCTGTGATAGTCAATCTAGTTTGTCAACTTGACCTGATCATGACACACCCAAGATCATGTGACTTTGGGTGTGTAATTGCAGATTAAACAGAAAGCCTGCCCTGAATGTAGGCAGCAGGATTCTGATAGGTGCAGGACTTAGATAAAAGAGGGAGAAGCCGCATAGAGCAATGCGCGACTCTTTCCGAAGAAAACGCATCTGCTCTCGCCTGAGATCGTCGGCTTCCGGCTCATAGAACTGGAACTTCACCGTGTCTCTGAAGAGCTTCTTGATCTTCTGCTCTCGTCTGAGATCGTCGGCCTCCAGCCCTTCGAACTGAAACTTCACCACCGTTTCTCCGAAGAGCTTCCTGATCTTCACATCTTGGACTGGGACTGAATTAGTGGTTGCTCCAATCCTAGGACTCCAGCTCTTAGACCGCTCGACCAGCTACTGGTTCCTCTGACTCTCCATGTGCAGTCAGAACCGGGGACTACATTGCTTCAAACTGTAAGCCCATCTGATAAATCCCTTTTTCAAATATACTCATTCTGTGAATTCTGTTAATCTAGTGAACTCTGTCCAATACAATCGCCCATTTTATTAGTCAAGATGTCTCAAGATTTAGTCTCAGACTATATTTATAATTTATTTCCACTACCGCCTTTCATGTACACCATATTCCTCACAATGTGATGTTGTCACCTGTCATAAACATCTTGCAATTTCTCTCTCTATGCCTGATCACCTTTACACCATAGGGCAACCACAGAAATGTGCCATTCCAATCTTTTAGAAAACTGTAAGAGGGAGCAGAGTTAACTGAGAGTCCGTTCCAGTCAGCCCTGTGGATGCTGAGACCACACATTCCCTGGGCTACTCCCAGCTAGTGACTGAACATAACAAAGCTGTGAGTATTGGCTTACTCCTCCCTTATGAGGAATCTCTCAAATAGGCAACTTTGGTTCAGAGAACCGTACCCATCTGCCTGAGCCTTTCTCAGAGCTGTGCTGCAGTCTGGAGCAATTCCTACCCATCCTTGCCTTACCTCTCCCTTTTCATGCTCAGAGACACTCCCTGTCTACTCTTACATCTTCACCCTTTATTCATCCTAAGTGTTTCCCAATATATCTCTAGCATGCATAATTCCAAACTAACATACACTTTCCATAGCTTGTACCTATTTCTACTTATCCTGCAAGATCATATTCAAATGCAATTTGTCAACTATTCTCCAATTAACTTCTGAGAATAACTATTTTTCTCCTCTGATGTTTCATACCCTCTTATTCCTTTTAAAATTGATGACTACATCCTATGTTGAACATTAAGGTGCAATAAATCACTGTTTATGCTCACTTAAAGATAACTATCCTTATTAGAAGAAGACAAACACATAGACCAAGGTTTGAAAAGAGGATTTATTACCTTAGCTTGTAAAATCCTGAGTAAACATAAAACTAATTTGAATATCATAACCATTCCTTCATACTTGGCATTCGCCTGCATGATGCATAATGGTATGATTATCTTCAAAATATTTTTAATCTAGTCTTTAGGGAAAATTGGCATTCTGGGAATTACTAACAAATAAATCCTGTGAATTCCTAGTTTTCTTGCACATGTCGATGTACTCCTGGCAGAATATGTACTCTGTTTTGGGATAGAGAATACAGGGCTATGATCCTTTTGGCCACCAAGACTCATCTGAGGGTCTTTATTCTTTCTCTCATCTTCTTTCCCCTTTCCCCCATCTCTTTCTTCCTTCCTACTGCCTACACCTGTATCTTTCATCTCCTGTTCCTTCCTCCATACCTATAATTTACTTTCATCACTTTAGGATAAAATGAAACACAGCATGCAAAAAGCCCAGAATAGAAACATGACTGCAGTCCATCAGAGGTTATGTCCTTAACAGGGGACTGAGGAAGTGAGGTGTGAGCTTTGTCTTAAAGATTAGGAAAGAGGAGGAAATTTCTGTATCTGTACACTAGTAGAAATAAACAAAGGAATACATTATATGCTGATACTAGTGAAGACCTTACTATGTCATTGAAGTTTAAATTGTAAAGGTTATAGAATATATCTTTTATGTTAAAATACATTTGATTTTTTTTTACTGATGACAATAGTGAACTGAGGGAGATATTTTGGGAGGCTATAGTTTAATTCAGGGAAGAAAATTCTGATGGCCATTTAAGGGCAGATTGGGGAGAGGAACTAAGTAGCACCTGACATAATGGATGGTTTACATAGAGATATACATATATTTGACAGATAACTAAATATATACATGAATGTATACACACAGTCTATTCATAAAGGAAGTTATTGACACCCACTGAAATCCTTAGCACCTTTGGAGAATTCTACCATTCAAACATTCTCAAATTATTGCAAAATGTTCACTTGGATATTATCTGAATTTGGACATTAGGTTATAAACTCAAGACAATGCTGTCATTAAATAGTGGGCCATTTTCATAGGAGTGGTTATAAGAATGTAGCACTAATGGGGTACAGACCAAGTTGGAATGTTGTTATGAACCAAAATCAGCAAGAGAGCCTGGTAACCCACGTGAGAGGAACCATTTATCACTGAGTCTAGCCCTGACCTGCAAGTAACTATTTACAGGGAAATTTGGAGGACTTCTTCATGTTGCTTCTAACTTCGGAGGCAGAAAGCATCAGCAGTATTATTAGAGATTCTAGGATAAGCCTTGTGAAGTCCTGCTATCCCAGCGCACTTTCATGGACCACTCATGTTCTTAAAACTATTATTTATTTCAGAACACTGACACCCTAGGTAGGACGGTGAGCTCAAGCCAATTCAGCACCTTTTCATCGGGTGTGGGCTGCCTTATAGTACCATGCTGGTGGTCCGCGATGGCTACCATTTCATTTTACTTCTCACTCAATAAATATCTATCAGTTTTTTTGCTTAGGAGGTGCTTATTTTATTTGATATTCACAATAACTCTAAGAAATAGCTATTATTATCCTCACTAGATAGGTGTTGAAATTATAGCTCAAAAATATTTTTAAAACTTACCAATTATCATAGAGCTAGAAACAGGTGGAGCAGGTAATAACACCCAGGCTGACCAAATCCAAAGGTCTTTCTTTTGGAGCATTCTGGAATATTGTCAATCCAAATAAATATTCACAATTACCACAATGCAATAGTTCTTGCAGATGAAAAATGTGAACATCAAACCTTCAGAGTGACAGATATCCATCTCCTGGTAAATATGGTAAAGCATGAATGGATGAGCTGCGTCTCGTGGCTTGAGGTCTAAAACATTAAGTTAATTCAAAAAAATCTACAGCAGTCAGTCCTTCCTCTACTAAGACTCTATCATTCCTCCCTACCCCACCCCACGCACACACATGCATTTCATGCATTTCAATAAGGGCATGATTTTAAACTAGTAATTTTTTTAAAAAAAATTAACCTTGTAGGAAGACCCTATAGCTTATTCTGTTATGTATGGAAACTTTTAGAAAAGCATCTGAAAATTTATTGAACTGCTTTAAATTTATTTCCTGCCTTCTGCAAAGTAAAGAAAAATGGTGCTTTGCTTTCTAAAAGCCTGATGATAGATTAATGCTTTACAAATGACAGGAAGGTAAATACTACTTCAAGACTAATTTAAAAACTGAGAAGAGAGGCTATTATTTAGAAATTCAAAAGACTAGTACAAAGGTAATGCGTGTGTTTGGAAAGGAAAATTGAAAACTTTTTTTTCCAAGGATGTCATCTTAATTAAGAGCATCAAGATGTTCCAAGTACAACCTGTAGTTCTGGACAAACTCAGCAACTGGAAATGAGGAGTACAGAAATCAGTAGCAAGATGATTAATTAGTGATAAGTAAAAGCTTCCATTGGAATCAGAGTTAATATACTGTTGATGTGTATTGAGACAGTCACAGTTGCTGTTTTCTTTTGTTTCCCAGTGATAGTAATTACTTATTCAATAAGACTTATTGAATTTATATTTATTGGTTATTTATCATGTGCCAAGCATTTTACTGAGTCAGCACTTTGAAAGAATAATCACTATCCTCTTAGGGCTTACATTCTAGCAATAAGGAAGAAAAATATTTTATATCAATATGATAAATGAGGATAAGTGCTGTTGAGTAATGAGGAGAGAGAGTGCTAGAGATGGATGCCATTTTATAGAAGATACACAAAGTAAGCCTCTCTGATTAGGTGAAATTTGAAGAGAGGCCAGAAGAAGGTGAGGAACTGTGCAAATATCAGGGATGTTCCAAGCAGAAAAAACACTAGGCACAAAGGCCCTGAATCCTAGGTGAGTCGAAGAAACATACAGAATTATAGGGGTCGCTATTGCCAGAAAACTGAGCTACAATTGCTGTTCTCAACAAAATAATAATTTGATGAACATCCACTGCGTTATTTGCTGTGTGTCATTGTATATTTTTATAACAATCCTACAAGTAAAGTTGTATTATTACCACTTTAAATATGAAGACTAAGTATAAAAGAAGGCAAATCATATGTGCAGGATTATGTAGACTAACAAATCGCAGAGCCCAGATTAAAAGCCATCTCTGTTGACTTAAGAAAGTAAAATTTTATTTTTATTCTATCATTGCTTTTAACTGAGTAGTCATATAAATCATGCTTTAATAGATGCATGAGACTGAGCTATAATAGAAAATACAGTCTTTTTTAGGAAAATAAGAGAGAACAAATTCAACCACATAGACAATGTAGAATATTGTCTTGATTCTTGGCAGCATGAAAAGGGAAAGGCGAAGGCCCTTGTTCTTTAAACGTGCATAGATGTGCTTCACATTTATCCTAGCCAGGTTCAGAAAGTCATGTCGAGTCTTTGCTCTTATGGCTTTCATTCTAAATATTGATTTAATATTGGCCAAGCACCTATTATGTGCTACCTATTGCTGGAAGCTGAAGTCAGAAAAATAAATAATACACAGTCCCCGTGTGACAGAACTTACAGTTTATTGTGGAAGGCAAGTGAATAAACAAAAATTATAATAAAGTGAAATAAATGCTATTGAGGAGGATAGACATTTACTTTATAACATAGTAGCGGCAACTAACACACTTCCTTGAGAACGTGATGCCTTGAATCTTGAAGGCTATAAAGCATTAAGCAGGCAGGGAAGGTACAGGGTCAGCACAACCAAATACCTGCAGAAGGAAACATAAGTGGCTTACTCTGGCTGAGCAAGACAGACAGGGAGGGGGCGTGGAAGGGTGGCCGTCAGTATCAAGGATGAGACTGGACAGTTAAATAGGTGACAGATCATGAAAGTCTGTGTAATTTATGCTAAGGAATTTGGACTTCAGCCTTGAAGGATTTCTAACTTGGGAATGACACGATAAGATTCATTGTTTAGAAAGCCAACTGGCTGCAGTGTGTAGAATTTATAAAAGAACAGACAAGGCCATTCATCCATAGCAAGATGAATTACAGCTCGTTGCAGCAATGTAGGTGAGCAAAGATGAGGGTCTGCACCAAGGGAAAAGGAGAGAAAGTCTAGAATCGATCAGAATTGAAGCATGATAGATGTGAGAGTTAGGATATGGCCCAGTTTCTGGGTTTCAGGGAAAGGTTGTTGCATGCTCTCTATTGGCAAGTAGGGAAGAAGAGCTGTTTGAGAAAGGAGTAGTTGTATAGAATTATGAATATAGGTTTTTGACATATTAATATAGAGAATACATTAGACTTGGTTTCCCAAGGCCAGTAGCAATTGTATACATAAGTCTGAATCTCAGAAGACAGTGCTGGTATAGAGAGTCACAACTGAGCCCATGGAGATAGATGAAGCTGCCTCCAAGATCTTCTCTAAGAGAAGAAAAAGGAGAGCAAGAAAGGAAGGGAAGAATGAGGAAGCAAAGCAAAGGGAAGAACAGTGTTAGGAAATCCCAATATTTAAGTGTCATGAGTTTTAAAAGGACACATTGCAATGTTCAAAGAAAAATGACAAAGTGTGGTTTGAGAAAATCTAGAGAGAAGATGGCTCAAAAGATTAAGAGGAAAGTTAGAGATGTATCATTCAAAGATACATTAGTAAATCCTTGGATCTCAGGCTGCATAAGGTCATCCCTTAGAGCTGATACTGTGTCAAACTAGCCCTCTCAAAAATTATGAATGCAATAAAATCCATAGGATGCATAAAGGAGTCATAGCCCACAAAGATGATTGTGGCCAAATTCAAGAAGCCCCTGAAACAACTTGAAAACTGTGACATGAAGGCTTCACACCAGTTTATATTTAACAGCTCAAGGCGACCACATCAGGTCTGTTAGTTTCCACTAGGAGCAGAACATTTTTTCATCCTGACATCGTCCATTGCTCTCAGGTTGGCAACATTTCAAATGTGCACATTTTTCACTTAGAAATGTCCTTAAATTTAGATGGCATTCTTATAACAGACATGGCTGACAGATGAAATTATAGCTAACCAGGCAGGTTTACTTTAAGAGTACCTGAACTTCTCTTGCTTGATGCCATGTTTTCAAAGATCTTTGTATATTCTTTTTCTCTTTTAGGGGTTGGGTCACCAAGCTTACCTAAGTCGCACACTGTCCAAGATTTAGCACTAAAAAGCAGAGCAAACCAGAAAGGTTGGTCACTGTAACAAAGTGGTACAGTCCAGGAGAAAACACTGTGTCTGAAACATCTGTACTGGCCACTCAGTTGAAGCAGCAGGAAATTAACACACAGGAAAGTAAACTTCAATTTCAGAAAAGCAAGTTACAAACAAACAAGTGGGACAATAGTATTTCAAAACAAAATGATGAGAACCAATCACACAACCAAGTTACTACTAATTATGCCAAGTATTTGTGCAAGACGAACCAAGAGTAGAGGTGTGTGTGTGTGTGTGTGTGTGTGTGTGTGTGTGTGTGTTTAACAGATGGGCAGAATAACACAATCCACCATGATGTTTAGACTAATCTTTCATTTGTAATATACACTATGTGTTAGCTAATCTCTTTTCAGTTATTGCTGTATCTTATATGATGGCTTTAATTCTCATGTTAAATAGTTTTTTAATAATTCCCTTCAAGTATGCCAAGTTCTTCATATTATTATTAGTTTTTCCTGTTGTCCACTCATATTCTAGGTGAGATATAATGAAACAAAGGGTGGCTTGACATTCCTGAAGTCACTGGAAATGTGATTATAGGTGCTGTACATGGGACCACAGATAATTAAAGCTAAGTAGAAACAGCTCTCATTCTTCTGAGGCTATAGATACTACAATGAAGACTACCGTATTTTCATAAAAATAGCTAAAAAGTCAAGAACAAGTAGATCTTTTCCAAGTATTCACTACCTCTGAAGATCTGCCTATAAATCTCAAACTAACATTATAAGCAGCTAAATATTTTTCTAAAAAGATATTCAAGCCGGGCATGGTGGCACACGCTTGTAATCCCAGTACTTTGGGAGGTGGAGACCAGAGGATCCGGGTTCGCGGACAGCCTCAGCTAGCTCGCTCGTGATCTCTCTCCTCTCTCTCTCTCTCTCTCTCTCTCTCTCTCTCTCTCTCTCTTTCTACTTAGTGAGGCCTCCGCAACTTCGTGAGACCCGGTTTCAAAATAAAGTATAAAAAATAGGGCTGGGGGTGTAGCTCGGAGGTAAAATGCCCCTGGCTTCAACCCCCATACCGCAAAAAAAAAAAGATATTCAGATTTTTCAATGAGTAGAAAAACTCCTCTCAAGCTAGGAGTGGTGGCGCACACTTGTAATCCCAGTACTTGGGAGGCTGAGACAGGAGGATCACAGGTTCAAAGCCAGTCTCAGCAACTTAGTAAAGCCCTCCACAACTTAGTGAGAACCTGTTTCAAAATAAAAAGGAAATAGGACTGGAGGTGTAGCTCAGAGGTAGAATGTCTCTGGGTTCAATCCCCAGTGCCATGAAAAAAAAAGAAAAGCTCCTTTCAATCATTACACATCAATGATTCCTTCTCTGGTTCCTTTTAAACCTATAGAACCTATCATTCCAAATTTCTTAGCTCACCTACATTATGAGCCTTCTTTTGTTAAATGTTAGTCCTCTGAATAAATATTACAATGTATAGATATGTTTTCAGCCCTGAAACCTGAAGCTAAATAGGAAGGAAATTCTTTTCATAAATAGCCTTCTGCATATTATTCCCTGGATCCTGACCATGGACTAAGATTCATTGTCTTCTAAATTTGGGAGCCTAAATAATGTGCTTACAAATTGCTTTTCTTCAACATCTTGAATTACTGCCCAAACTTAATTTATCCCCCTCAAGCACAAATTTCTAGAATCATCATCCCAAATGTTGTCTCCTGTTAATTCAACTAATTAGACAGAATGCATACCAAAGCCGTAGAACAAAAACCATTATTACAGGTGAACTGCATTTCTATTTCAAGTCTTCCCAAATACACAAAAATGTCATTATTTTCATCCCTAATGTCCCTGTGTTAAATCTGAACTAATTTAATTTCATGTGGTCAGACTTTAATTTATCTTTCTTTGTGCTCTACGGTCTTTATTCTTCATTTACATACCTACTCACACCGGTTGAAGAGAAGTGCCTTAACAATGGAACTCATATATTTGGAATAATAGTTTCAAAGAGATAATTTCCATGTATTAATTTATTGACCATTCACCGAACACATATTTTAGGCACTGAGATACACTAGTAAATAAAAACAATAAAATCTTTACTCCTGTTTTATTTACATTTTCATGCATTCAGAGATTGAGGGGCAAACAGAAAAAAGCAATTAAATAAATAGTATTGATTACTGATAAGTGATCTGAAGAAAAATGTTTGGATCTGTGATAAAGAGAGGGCAGATTCTGCTAGACTGGCCGATTAGGAGGGCTGAGATTGGAAATGCTAGAAGGCGGCACCCATGTATCATGGGGCGTGGTTAGGGACGTCCAAGTGAAGGAACAAGAACACCATGGCTAGGCTTGGAACAATGGTTAGGTGTCTTAGAAATAGAAAAAGGAGCCAGGGGATGGTGCATGCTTGTAATCCAAGTAGGCTGAGACAGGAGGATCACAGGTTGGAAGCCAGCCTCAGCAACTTAGCGAGACCTTGTTTCCAAATGAAAAATAATGTAGGGCAAGGGGTGTAGCTTGAAGATAGAATGCCTCTGGGTTCAGTCCCCAGCACCAAGGAAGGAAGGAAGGAAGGAAGGAAGGAAGGAAGGAAGGAAGGAAGGAAGGAAAGGAGAAGAGAGGGAGGAGGAGGAGGAAGAGGAAGAGGAGGAGGAGGAGCAGGAGAAGGAGGAGGAGGAGGAGCAGAAGGAGGAGGAGGAGGAGGAACATGTAAGTGAGGATACCAGGATCAGCTTTCTGCTGCTGAAAGAACAGAGGTGGAGATATCAGGACCTGATTATTTTGGCACTTACAGGTTATACTAAAGAGCTTAGATATTATTCCAAGAGCTGTGCAAAGGCTTCAGTCAAGCTGATGAAGGATCTAAGGAGAAGAACATCAAGAACTCATTCAACGCAGACGATCTCTCCCAGCTGCTGCTTGAAGAGTAGACTCTAGAGGAGCAAGATGGATCGGAAGGGGATAGTTGGGAAGCTGTTTTCATAGCCCAGAAAAAACAACTGGTTAAAAGTAGGAGGCTTTTAGTGAAAACTAAGGGAACCAGTCAGACTCAACGTTCTTTTTCTTTTATTAAAGGCTAACTCTATATAGGATTTGCAGATCTGTTGGATATGGGGGTGATTCCAAAGGAAAGAATTGGCGCTGGGGATTTGGCTCAGTGGTAGAGCACTTGCTTAGCATGCACGAGGCCCTAGGTGCCTACCCAGCACTACAAACAAACAAAAAGGGAAAAAAACAAAGATTGCTCTTTATTTTTTGCTTGAGCAACAGAGTTGTCTTATCAACAGAGATAGGAACGTTGGAGGAAGGAGATTGGAGGTAGGAGAATAACGGATTTCTTCTTGGGTCCTCTCCAGGTGAGCTGCCTAGGAGACATCTAAGTGGCTGTGTCAAGTAAGCAGTTTGGCTACATGATTTCTCACTTCAGAGAGGAAGTCTGGGCTGGTGTTAGGAAAAGGAGAGCTAAGAGGAGAAAATGTTCCAAGTTGGGAGGAATAAACAACTCCATGGACTTCTGCTGAGAGGAGAGACATGATCACAGAAATGAGCGCTGGGTTTGAAGGCATGGTTTATCCTGAGAAGTCAAGGCATTTTCCGTGGGTGATGGAATGGGATTCCGACTAGGGTAGACTGAGGCAGGCCTGGAGGTTGCTGAAAACAGCCGCCCCGGTGGATTCCATGTATAGCTTTCTGATGCTGAATGCCGTTTCAAATGCTTATTGATCATTTGTAGTATTTTCTTTTGAGAAGGGTTTGTTCAAGTCCTTTTGCCCATTTGGGGGGTTGGGTTCTTTTATTGAGTTGTAAGAGTTCTTTACATATTCTAGATACAGTTCTTTTGTCAGAGAGAGGCTTTGCAAATATTGTGTTCTAGTCCATGACTTACCTTGTTATTTCATGAATGGAGTCCTTGAAAGAAAAATAGTATTTTAATTTTGATGAAGTCTAAATTCATCATTTTTTTTCTTTTTATAGTGAGTGCTTTTGTTAGAACTAAGAAATCTTACCTACCTTTAGTTTATGGAAATATTGTCCCACTATATATATATATAGTGTATATATATATATACTATTCCCTCCATCTCTACTGATTGTATCTATTATTTTATCTATCAGCTTGTTTATCTACTGTGACAGTAGCTGCTCTTTATTATTTATACTTGTAATACCTATATTTTTGGCATTAAGATTGCTTTATTTTCAAATTTCATTCATTCAGAAGGGCCTATTTTTCTTAATTGGCCAATTTAACCATTTTATATACATATATACATATTTTTTTTTTTTGCGGTACTGGAGATTGAACCCAGGGGCATTCTACCTCAGATCTACACCCCCAGCCCTATTTTTTGTTCCTTATTTTGAAACAGGGTCTCACTAAGTTGCGGAGGGCCTCACTAAGTAGCTGAGGCTTGCTGCAAACCTGTGATCCTCCTGTCTTAGCCTCCCAAGTACTGGGATTACAAGCATGTGCCACCACGCCTGGCTTACATGTATTTTAATAATGTAATATTGGTGCTTTTATATGGTAATATCTTATTTTATGTACTTTTTATCCATTCATTTTTCTCCTTTCCTGATTTCTATTGAATACATTGAATTATTTTCTGTTG
>PVJS01008429.1:12078-41819 GCA_004027185.1 Glis glis
TTTTTTTTTTTTTTTTGCAGTACCAAGGATTGCACCCAGGGGTGTTCTACCTCCGTGCTACACCCCTGCCCTATTTTTTTATACTTTATTTTGAAACTGGGTCTCACGAAGTTGCGGAAGGCCTCGCTAGGTAGAGAGAGAGAGAGAGAGAGAGAGAGAGAGCAAGAGCTGAGGCTGGCCGCGAACCCGGATCCTCCGGTCTCCGCCTCTCAAAGTACTGGGATTACAAGTGTGCACCACCACGCCCAGCCCACACATTAGTTTCTTTTAAGTTATAAATCATTGTTTCGTCTCCTTAACCAGAAATATTCTTTACTTGCTCTCATGGATGTGTGATTTCCAAAGTTTTGTGTTTAAAATGTCCACAAGTATAGCTTTGGATGATTAGGAATACATATTCTCTTTACTTCTGTTTTTGGCCTTCCTTTAATTTATCTTCTTGTTAACTTGCCATTTGTTTTGTAGAATAATAAAAATTACCAAGGCATTTTATTATTCATGATTTCTATAGGAATCTCTAGGGTCTATTCCTCTTCTAACCTGTACACTTCCTCCAAGTGGGTTTCATTGTGTATTTTTATATGCCTATAAATACTTTTATTTACATTTGAGTGGAAATATGACCAAATGTGAAATTCTCTAAATTCCAATTTCTTTTTAAAATACCACTCTATGTAAAGTAGTAGATATGTAGGATGAAAACGTCTAAAGATCTAATGTACAACATGAGGACTAGAGAGAATAATATTGTACTATATATAGGATTTATGGTAAATGCGTAAGTTTGAGATGGTAGATATGTCAATTTGCTTTACAGTAGTAGCCTTTTTACAATATGGATGTATCCTATAATATCATGTTGCATATCTTAAATACATGCAATAAATTTTATTACAAATAAAATATCACCTTGCCATTTTGTTTTGTTGAAGTATCATGTATGCACAAAATTGCAAAATCATGAAAGGTGCAATCTTAGCAAATTATCACGAAACAAACATACTTATGTTAGCACCATGTTAACCATGTTAGCGAAAAATAAAACATTACTAAAATTCAAAAAGTTCCCACCCATGGTTCCTCCCAATCATCTCTCCTCCATCCTAAAATGTATCCAGTCTCTACTCCTGACATCACAGATTAGACCTTTGGCTTTTTCCTATAAATAGATTCATATTATTTGTATTCTCCAATGTCTGGTTTTTTCTCTCAATGTTATGTTTATGAGATTTGTCCTTGATATTATTTATATTATGAGTTATTTTTACTGCTACCTAGTATTCCATTGTGTCAATATGCTTCCATTTACTTATCTATTCTACTGATGAATATGCCCAGTTTTCACCTATCATAAATAATGATGCTGTAGACATTCACGACTCATGTGTCTTATACACATGTGTATGCACATCTGTGGGCTAGACATGTGGGAGTAAACTTGCTGTCCTAAAATACACCAATGGTTTTATTTTCAGCTTTATCGATGTATTGTTGACAACTAAAAACCACACATATTCAGGATGTACAATATGATGTTTCAATATACACAGACATTGGGAAATGACATTACAATGAAGCTAATTAACATATCCATCTCCTCAGAACAGTAAATTTTGGGAGTGAGAACACCTGCTAGCAAGATTGAAGTATATGATACATTATTACTAACTATAGTCAACAAACTGTCCATTAGGTTTCCAGAATTTATTCATTCAGACAAGTTTGAATCTTTTGGGCAACCTCTCCCCATTTCTTCCAATGCTTGTCCTCTGGAAACCACAGTTGTACTCTCGGCTTCTATGTATTTGACCTTGAGATCATGTAGTGTTAGTATTTCTATGCCTGGCTTATTTCAATTGACATAATGTTCAATAGGTTCATCCATGTTGTTCCAAATGGCAGGATCTCTTTTTTAAAGTTGAGTAACATTCCATTGTACACACACACACACACACACACACACACCCCACAAAAGTTCTTTATCCTCCATCCTTTGATGGAGCCCTAAATTATTTCTATATCTGGCTATTGTGAAGAATGCTGCAGTGAGTATGGGAGTGCAGATATATCTTTGAAGCACTAATTTTATTTCCTTTGAGTATATAACAGAAGAGGAATTACTGGATCATATAGAAGTTCTAGATTTTAATTTTTTGAGGAACCTCCATGCCATTTTCCATATGGCTGTACCAATTTACATGCCCGCCAACAGTAGACAAGTGTCCCTTTTTCTCCTCACACTCACCAACCCTAGTTGTCTGTCTGGCCCTTTAGTTAACTACCATCCTAACAGAAATGAGGTAGCATCTTGTTTTGGCTTCGATTTGCATCTTTCTGATGATTAGTGATGTTTAGCATCTTTTCATGTATGTATTAGCTATTTCTAGGTCTTCTTTGGAAAAATATTCAAGTCCTTTGTACATTTTAAAATCATGAGTTTTTTTCCCTTAAGTTGTATGATTTCATAACATAATTTGGATATAAACTTCTTATCGGATGTATGATTTGCAAATATTTTCTCCCAGTCCACAGTCTGATTTTTTATTCTGTGGATTGCTTCCTGTGCTGTACAGATGTACTGCTTTTGTTGCATACACTTTTGTTGTCATATCAAATAAAAATAAAATCATTTCCAAGGCCAATGTCAAGGAGCCTCTCTCCTTATATTTTCTTCTAAGAATTTTATAGCTTCTGGTCTTACACTTAAGTCTTTAACCTATTTTCAGTTTATTTTTGTGTATAGTGTAAGATAAAGGTCGAATTTCATTCTTTTGTATGTTGATAATATCCAATTTTTCCAACACCATTTATAAAAGAGACTAGTTTTATAAAGAAAAAAATACGCATTGTATATTTTTGGTACCTGGACCAAAAACTGGTTGACTATATATGCATAGGTCTACTTTCAGGCTCCCTGTTCTACTCCATTGGTCTTATGTGTCTGCTTTTATATCTCAACCATGTCAACGTTCAGTTTCAACAGACAACAGAGAAAAGCCCACCTCCCTGCAGTTTTGCTTTCTGAACTTTGGCCTTTCCAGACCATTACTGCAGGCACTTTCCAATGCCTGCAAATGGATAATTCTGCATTTCCTCTGGCTTTTTAAGTTGTTCCGCTTCAAGGTACTCCAGGATACCATCAAGCATAACTACATTTATTTTAATTAGTACTTAAGTATGAAAAATAGCAGACTAATGAATTTGCTTGTAAATATGCCTCTGAATTTATCTACATGCCATATTCTTATATAAAGTATTCTCATGTTTGTTGTTTTCTAACCACTTTTTTTTCTCCTTTGAACAACCAAGGGAATCATTTTGACCTTTGCCCAGTTATTTGCAGCCTCTAAAATCTACCTACCCTGCTTGTCCATTACAGAATCAAGGATGTGGAGAATGAGGTAAATTTTTTACTAAATTATTAAAGCCAACCACATTGCCTGCCATAGTCAACTGAAGAAAGTTCTAGATTGTCAAAGACAATTCAAAGACACAATCCATATCCATTTATAAAATCATAAATCACACACATACTTTTGCATAATGTGATTCCTTTCTCAAATACTCTACTGGGCTTTGGTACTGGTCATTTTCTTTTTTTATTTATTACATTTTTTGGTGCATAGTAGTTTGATAAGTGTCAGGGTATCAGAAGCATGCATGCACACATTGCTCATTTAGCCCTCCCTCAAATCCCACCCTATTCCCTCCCCCTTCCCTCCTTTCCGTGCTCAGCATAGTGATACACACAAACTCTGATGAGTTTGTGTGCACACATCATGTGCATTAGTGGATTTCCCTCTTCCTCCCTCCCGTCTCCCTCAGTTAGGTTGCCTTCTTTGCTCAACTAAAGTTTTCTCCTTCTCTGTCTGGGATTCCCTTCTAAGTCATTTTCTTTCTGCTGGGTGTCACTTGCTGATGTTTTCAAGGACAGGAGGGAAGAGGTCAAGTGAGAAAATAGACAAAAGACAGATGAGTCTTAGATCCCAAACAGGAGCGTCAAAGAGGAGTTAACAGAAGACAACACTGGTTAGTCTTTCACCTCCCTGGTGGATTTAATTTCAAAAGGGAAGTTCAGAAGAATATAATCTAAATTCTTTTACTACCAATATTTTTCTACTCATGTTATACATGAATTAAGTTAAACATGGTAAATAAATTGTTCTCCTTTATAGATCATCCACTTGGTTAAAAAAGGGAAATTTGCCTCAAAACATTTGCACCAACTCCAATCTTGGGACAATCATATATTAATATACCTTCTAGCACATATTCCACTATTTATCCACACTGATAGTCTTCTGTTTTATTGTGCTAGAGACCACTAGTAACTGAGCATGTCTTTTGCTTCCTCTTTCATATTAGAACTTTTTTATGCATGTGCCTGCATTTAAAATCTACATTTCATCGGGTATGGTGGTGTATGCCTGTAATTCCAGTACTTGGGAGGCTGAAACAGGAAGATCACAGGTTTGAAGCCAGCCTCAACAATTTGGATAGGTTCTCGGCAACCTAGTGAGACCCTGTTTCAAAATAAAAAATAAAACAGAGCTGAGGGTGTAGCTCAGAGGTAGAATGTCCCTGGGTTCAATCAATCCCAGTTCTAAATAAATAAATAAGCAAGTAAGTAAGTAAATAAATAAATAAAATTAAATCCACATTTCCTGGGCTTCCTTCACAAATAGAGGTAGACAATGAGATAAAAGCAGATGTTGAAGTGTGAGTGTTATGAAAATGGAGGACAAGGGACACAAGTCAACAGCATAAACAGAAAGCTTTGATGCTAGCCTGGCAGGGACTCCCTCTTGGCAGAATGGAGAGAGCCATCTGTACAGTCTAGGGTGGACATTTTTATGGGGTGAGGGCAGGGGAAGGGTCAGTCTATAGAGGACCTAATTGAGGACTAGTATGGATAGATGCTGATTGGGTCAAACTTGTGCAGTTGTCAATCCTTCATTAGCATCTTGGGTCATCAGGTGCCAGTTTGCAGTTGGGACAGATGCAAAGAACAAGTGTTAGGCATTTTCCTGGTAGGCGTCTAGGGAAAGCAATGTTAACAGGTAGAAAAGGGTTTGTTTTTTGTGGTTTTCCTATTGCACTAGCTCAGAGAAAGGAAAATTCCAGCAGGCTGTCTCCTACAGTAAGCAGGCATTTAAAGAAAAGTTCTTTAAAAATGGCTTACTCACTTTAGAAAAGATTCCTTTGCCCTTTCTCCTGTCTTTCTTCATGCCTCAAAGAAACTGCTGTTATTATTGTTCCTTGAGGTTATTTGGGAGAAGAAAAAGGGCAAATAAGAGAGAAGATGGGTAACCATAGCATAATAATATACTCTAAAGCTGCTAACAACAGCCACCTGCAATTTGATTCTTGTAACTTTATGTCACAACCTTCCACATTAATCATAAACTACTATCTACATTTTCATAAATAACACAGAAGGTAAAATTTAGGTTCCAAAAGACAAAAAGACAAAAGAAAAATTTAAGTTATTGTTCTAAAACTAACTATCATTTTGTGATTTTTATATGGAGTGCTAAAGAATAATAGTCCCTATAATAGTAAAACACAATAAGGTTCATTGTTTGCCTGGTGGTGGTGGTGGTGGTGGTGGGGTGTGTGTGTGTGTGTGTGTGTGTGTGTGTTTGGGCTTGGACTTCTAAAATTATTTTTGACTTGCCAACATTGCTACGAATACTTGCTTTGCAAATAGGACACACAACCTCCTGCAAACAGAAACCTAGGCAGCACTTTCACTCTCTAGTTTGCAATACTGTCAATAATTTGGCTCCTGCTTAATTTTTAATTTAAATTTTTAGTTGATATTAATGCTTCCCAAAGTTATGCCTCACGATATATCATCACTGAGGTAATGTAAAGAAAATGGAACCATGAATATTTAAACTTCTGCAGCGATCAATATTAATGAGCATATAGCCCATTCACCTTTAAATTTTGTCAACTTATTCTTTCAAAGAAATTAGAATATTTTATAATCCTCTACAGTAGAGTTGTGAACTATATAAATGTAATTCTTCATTGTCAAAACAGTGAAGCCTCATTAATTTGCATCCCTTAATTGATAATTAAAACTAATTTGGATAAGATGAATGCTATAATTTACATTTGCTAAAACTGTATAATAAGAACTTTGACAAATAATGTTGATTTCAGAGAGTATGGAAAAACATAGAAAAAAATTTTATTCCCCTACTTTCAAGATAAGATCCAAAGAGCTGAAACAACTCCTAATATCACGAGCAAATGGAAAACTTGGAAATACAATTCATATATCCTAGCCTTTGTACAATGCTTTTTCCACAATATTTCTCTAAGTTTATGCCTTGAGAATGAGCTCAGATAAATTTTTTTTTTTTTTTTTGCGGTACTGGGGATTGAACCCAGGGGTATTCTACCTCCGAGCTCCACCCCCCAGCCCTATTTTTTTATTCTTTATTTTGAAACAGGGTCTCACTAAGTTGCGGGAGGTCTCACTAAGTAGCTGAGGCTGGCGGCGAACCCAGATCCTGGTCTCAGCCTCCCAAGTACAAGCGTGCACCACCACGCCCGGCTTACAAATTTGAATTTCTAAACAAGTAAACATCAGCTTCCACAATCCACTGAAGCTAAAAAGCTTCCAGAGTCCTTCTTATTCTTCTTATTAAAGTGGAAAAGTCCTGGAGGCTCAAAAGTGAGGCGGCCCCAGTGGGCCACACCCAGCCACGTGACCTCACAAGGAGCCACTGTGATGGAGTCCCCAGGATCGACTATGTAAGGCCCTCGCCGTGGCTGATTTTGTCCATCAGTACAGGGAGCTCTTGGTGGCGACCTGCCGGACTCCAGGAGTCAGCTTTGGATCTGATTTGTTGGTCTGGGCTTTTGTCTTTGTTGTTTTGTGTGTGCGTTTGTTTGTTTGGGTTTGTTATTTTGCTGTACTTTTGTTTGGTGGTTTGTCGTTGTTTTGGTTTTTAGTTAGCATCCTTAGTTGCTACTGCGGCTTTCGATGGACAGTGCTAGGAGAAAGTAGAGAGACCAGGCCTCGCAGCCAGCTCTCCCTGCGAGGACAGCCGCATGGACAATTATACCGTCCTGAGGGACACTGGCAAGGGAGGTTTTGCCCGGGTCAAACTGGCCCGCCATATCCTCACCAGGACCCAGGTGGCCGTGAAGGTCTTACCTACATTTAGTGACAACTCGTTTCTTCTATCCGAAATGGACATTATGAGGGCAGTGGAGCAACGTCATCCAGCTGTTTGAGATCATCCAGCTGTTTGAGATCATAGACAAGGCCGACTTCATCTACCTGGTGATGGAGCACGTGGTGGGGCTGCTGCTGCACCACTTCTGGCAGTGGGCTGGCATGGAGGAGGAGGAGGCATGCAGGGTGCTCAGGCAGGTCGTGAGCGTGGTGCACTACCGCCACGAGAAGGGCATCGTTCATAGGGACCTGAAGCCGGAGAACATCCTCCTGCACGCGGAAAGGACATCAGAGTCATTGACTTCGGGCAGAAGCTGGCCACCGCCTGTGGCCCTGCAGCCACTGCGCCCAGAGGTCCATCAGGACCAAGGATCTGCCCGAGGCCAACGTCTGGGCCAGGGTGTCCTCTACTGTCTGCTCGCAGGCCACCTCCCGTTCAGGCGCCACCTTGGAGCAGCTGAGGGAGCAGGTGCTGCGGGGAAGGTACTCGGTGCTCCTCATGTTTCCTCCCAGGCTGAAGCCTCATCAACCACTTACTGACCGCTGACCCGGCCCTGAGGCCCATGGCTGCAGAAATCCTGGGGCACCCGTGGCTCAGACAGTCAGGAGCGTTCACCTCCTCCTACCCAGCTGCTCCCCAAATGCCCGAACCCCGCAATCCTGAGCGTCATGCAACATCTGGGTTTCGACCCACACCAGACCTGGCTGGCAGTGGTGAACAGGACTTTGACCAGGCCATGGCGATGTACCTGCTGATCCAATTCCAGGCGAGCTGCGGGGCAGGGCCTGAGCATCGGGGTGCGGTGCCACCCCTATCCCCAGCAGATCCTCCTGCCTTCCGCCTTCCCTCTGCCCCTGAGGAGAGCCAGCCAGCCCGACCTCTGTGCCTGCAGGTTGGTGCCCTCTGAGTCTCTGCCAGCCCAGGAGGACACGCAGTGCTGGCAGAAGGGACAGCCTGCCTGCCATTCCCCTGAGCTGCCGGGCAAAGAGGACCCCCCTCCCAGCGCAACCCCCAGCATGGCCCCGAGGCCCCCCAGGCCAGCCCCTGCAAGAGCAGCAGCTGCACGGGGGAGAGTGAGGGATGCTGGTCCTCCCAGGGACCAGCACAGAAAGCCTCCCCATGACATGTAATTATTGCTGGTGATTGTTTAAATGTGTTTAACTATTTTGAAGTTAACGGATGTATATCTTTTAAATTTGAAGATGACAGTCTTCACAACCTAGCAAATCTACTGCCAGGTATGTGCCCTGGGGAAACCCTTGCACAAGAGACACTAATGCTGTTCTTTGCAGCGTTGTTTGCAATACGGGAAACTGTAAGCCGCCTAATTATCCATCAAATAAACCTTCCTTCTAATGTATTCCTACATATTAGTTTAAATTGTAAGTTCTCAACCAGGGGTGATTTTGCCCTACAGGGATCATTTGGTGATGTCTGGGAATATTTTTAGTTATCAAACCTGGAAGGGAAGGATGTTCATTGCTATGCTTATCAATAAAGTAAGGGTGCTATGCTTAACAAATAAAGGTCTTTTCAAGCATCTTTTCAGTGGGTAGAGGCGAGGGATGCTGCTAAATCTTATACAGTGCACAGGACATTCCTAACAACAAAAAAATTTTACACAAAATGTGAATAATGCCAAAGTGGAGAATTTGGTTTAAATGAATTAATTATAGTTATGTATCAACATAACTATATCTTGAAAGCATAATGTTAAGTGCAAGAAACTAATGATAAAACATAGATAACATTATTGTATATGCTTCAAAATAGGCAAATCAATACTGTATATCATATATAATTATATATCTGTTGTAACTAAAACATGAATTGAAATCATATAGACGTTTGTAGCAGCTTACTTTGGGAAGATGAGAGAGCAAAAGACTGTTAGTAGCATTTTAAAAAAGTAATGTATCTCCAGCAAACAGAACAAAATACCTACTTTTGTTAAATATGGAAAGTCATTGAAACATTATTATAAAATTATTTGTATCTTTGCTACTTTTGAAACCTTTATAATACTATTTCTTTTTTTTTTTTTTTTTTTTGCGGTACCAGGGATTGAACCCAGGGGCGTTCTACCTCCGAGCTACACCCCCGGCCCTATTTTTTATCCTTTATTTTGAAACCAGGTCTCACGAAGTTGCGGAGGGCCTCACTAAGTAGCTGAGGCTGGCTGCGAACCCAGATCCTCCGATCTCAGCCTCCCAAGTACTGGGATTATAAGCATGCACCACCATGGCCGGCTATACTATTTCTATTTTTTTTTCCTTTTTCTTATGGTACTAGAAATTGAACCCAAGGGCATTCTACCTCCAAGCTACACCCAGTCCTATTTTTATTTTATTTTTAAAAAAAAACAGGGCCAAGGCCAGGCGTGGTGGCGCACGCTTGTAATCCCAGTACTTTGGGAGGCGGAGACCGGAGGATCCGGGTTCGCAGCCAGCGTCAGCTCTCTCGCTCTCTCTCTCCCTGTCTCTCTCTCTACTTAGTGAGGCTCTCCGCAACTTCGTGAGACCCGGTTTCAAAATGAAGTATAAAAAATAGGGCCGGGGGTGTAGCGCAGAGGTAGAGCGCCCCTGGGTTCAATCCCTGGTACCGCAAAAAAAAAAAAAAAAAAAACAGGGCCAGCTGGGCGTGGTGGCACATGCTTGTTATCCCAGTACTTGGGAGGCTGAGACAGGAGGATCCGGGTTCATGGCCAGCCTCAGCTACTTAGTGAGGCCCTCCACAATTTAGTAAGACCCTGTTTCAAAATAAAGAATAAAAAAATAGGGCTGGGGGGTATCCCGGAGGTAGAATGCCCTGGGTTCAATCTCTGGTACCACAAAAATAAAATAAAAATAAAAATAAATTAAAAAAATAAAAAAACAAGTCTTGCTAGGTGCTAAGAGTCTTGCTAAGTTGCTGAGTCTGGCCTCAAATCTGCGATCCCCCGTCTTAGCTTCCCAAGTACTGGGATTATAGGCATGATTCACTCTGCATAGCCTATAATAATCATTTCTAAAGTTAAAAATAAAGACCTATTTATTGAAGTTATGAGTTAATTTTTTAAAAAGGAGCAATTCTTAAAAAAAGCACCAAAGAAAGGAAATACATTAGAAGTAAAAGAATTAGTAAAAAAAATAATTTTAATACTTAAATAGTAAAAACAGTAAGTAAACCAGGATAATCATTTAAAAAAGATATAAATAAAATAGATTTTTATTAAACTTAATCAAGAAAAAAGGAGCAAAGATAAATTGATGGCAGCTGAAAAAATGGGGGGTGGGATATAACACCACCATCCTAGAGGGAGATAACGGAACTAAACAAACCTATCACAAAATAAGAGCAAAGAATATGAGCAAGTAGCAAGAGAAAACGAGCATGCTATCATGTTAGCTTGAGGATGGAGCCAGAATAATGTCATGTAATGTGCATTCAGTAAATAATTGAAAAATGTACACAAACAATAAGATATTATACAGTCATTAAAATGATGTTATAATGCTTAAGGACAGGTTTTTTAAAAATAGGAAAAGCACTTGTAATACAAAAAGTTAAGACATGAATATTACCTGATCTTAAGTATATTAGTAATTATTTTAAAAGTTAAAAGCAGGCTGGGTGTGGTGGTGCACTCCTGTAATCCCAATACTTGGGAAGCTGAGACAGGAGGATCGCGGGTTCGAGACCAGGCTCAGCCACTTAGTGAGGCCCTCAGCAACTTAGTGAGACCCTCTTTCAAAATAAAAAATAAAATAGGGCTGGGGGTGTAGCTCAGAAGTGAAATTCCCCTGGGTTCAATCCCCAGTACTGTAAAAAACAAAAAAGCAAACGTACAAACGCAAACTCTAACCAACCATGTGTGGCAGGATCATGAGTACTTTTTCTCCCTCCACTTCTTTGTAAGTTTTTCACTATGATGTTTCAGTATATTTAAAAATATATAAATCTGTATTTTCAGCCTTGTCGATGCAATTAATTATAATCAACATTACCTTTATCATGAATTGTATAAAATCATTAAACTAATTATAACACATTATTTGGGAGGAGATCTTGTATGATTCAAACTCATGAAGTATGATTCATATGCTTATCTGTGAAATGATGAGTAACCTCACCCTCCCAAATTAGCAATAAAATATATGACATGTTCATTACAAATCATAAAGCATAAATAATGGAAACCCATCTTCCAGGACAGATAGTCACTTATACTGAGCAGCAGAAAATGGGCACTGATGCTCTGTGGGACCAAACCTTGTCATTGAGACTAAGATCTTAGTTGATGACTGAAGCAGCTAAGATAACCGTGTGAATACAGCTGGGGTTCACTGATAGAATGACCAGCGATGCCGCAGAAGCTATTTTAAGGCAACAGCAAACTGCTGTTCTATGTGTATTAAGACTGAACCCACTCCATAGTGAAGTTCCATTATCCTGAGAAATAAAAAGTTGGACAATGGACAAAAATAGTGCTACTTTATAGAAAATCCAGTGTGACTCAGTAGGAAATATGCTCTATCCTTACCATTTCTTTTTCTGGAAAAGTGTCCTTCTCTAAAAACTATTGTGACAAGAGAAAAAATTTTCAATTTATTGAAATGATCACTGTCGATAACTTGGCATGAACCTTTTTTGATTTGAAATCAGCCATCCGTTCGCTCCTTCAAAAATTATTCTGCCCTTAATTTTTGGCCCTGCCTTATCTTAATTCTTGTATCATCAAACCATATGTGTTTCCTTCATTGTACCCTTTATTTTTGACAACCTAATCATATAAATATCCAATACAAAGCTCATCTCTGTTCCTCTCCCCTTCTTCCTTCTCCTTCCCCTGTCCTTTGCCACACCCCTTCTCTCCTCACAACTTGTCTCTCTAGACTCATAAATATTTAATGGGCAATTACAGTATTCCAAACATTTTCCTAAGAGCTTTAATCAATTTTATTATCTGATTTAACCCTCCCAACAATCTTATGAAGTAAGGACAATCATTCCCCTCCTTTTGAGTGGAAACACTGAGGCACTGAGAGATTAACTTACCTGTCCAGAATTCTGTAGGTGGCAAGGGATAGACTTAAGTTTTAAAATTCAAAGCTATGGATGGGAAACCTTCTTGTACGGAAGATTTGGGCTTTTTTTTCTCTCCCTGATTTCATGATTCTTATGTCCAGGGTACCAATTAGTACATTTTCTGATTGTCTTTTAAAGCTGCAGAAGGATGTTTCTTGTGATGTATTCCACACTCTTATTCTTCATTTGTTACTATATACTTAGGCCACAATCCTGAAGTCAAGATCCACAAATTGATTCAACAGAATCCTCTGCATCATCTCTAGTCTCCTTTATCATAGATGCACTAACAATCCTCACACCCACCATAGGGATTTGGGGTCGATAGGACCAGTCCAGACTTTGCTTAGTCAAACATGCAGAGCTATCAGGTATGACTTCAACTGTTTATGTCCTACAAATTACACATTCTGGTTTACCCTTTCAAACCTGCAGGAGTAACCCATTTTTTAAAGTTCAATTTTTAAATGCCTAATTAGTTTGACTCTTACCAGCAGGATGACTGCACAACATATTAATGGAAAGAAAGCAAGACACAGAACAGACAATTCCTGCCCATAGGTAATTTTTCTTCCCCCAAACTTGGTATTGCAGTAGTATGTCTTTTTCATGATAGCCATCCTAGTTAGTATATATTTATATCACATTGTGGTTTAAATTTACATTTGGCTAATAGCCAATGAGGCTGACCACTATCCACATGTTCATTATAATTTAAATATGTTGTATATAAAATTTAAATATGTTGTATATAAAAAATAAATATGTTGTATCAAAAATTTCACCCATTGGGTTGTTGACTCATCAATTTGCAATAATTTTTACTTATTCAGGACATGATAATACATTCCAGCTATAATAAATAATTTCAACATCTTTTTCCCACCCTACCCTTTGCCTTTTTGTCTTCTGAGAGATATCTCTTGATACCATTAGGTTCATTAACAACAGAGGTTCTTAATTTTAAACTAACTGCCTACATACTTCTTTTTGTGTTTTACTTTTAATAATAGATATCAAAGTCATCCTACGTTTTCTTCCAAATGTGCTATTTTTATCTTTTGTGTTTAAATGCATAATCCATCTGAAATTCATTGGTGTGTATGGTATAAAGGAATGGCTAAGTTTATTTGCCTCTAATAAAGTATATTGAAAATATATTTTCCTTCCCACAGCTCAACAATGTCACCTTTGCAATAAACCAAGTGACCATATGTATGTGAGTTTATTTCTAGACTATCATTTTCACAGTATTCCTGTCAAAGATAACATAACCTCAGTCTACTCATGAGAAAGCACTAGACAAATAAAAATTAAGGGACATTCTACAAAGTAAATCTTCAAAAGTATCAAGGACATGAAAAATAAGGAAAGATTCAGAAACTACACAAATGGAAGAAGAATAAGGAGACTTGACAACCAAATGCATTGTGGGAGCTTGAAACAGGAAAAGAATATGAGTTTAAGACTGGTAAAATCTGAATTGAATTTGTAGTTTAGTTAATAGTATCATATTGATGTTAATTTTTTGCTTTAGATTACTGTGTGGTGATTATAAAGATGTTAACATCAGCTATGCTGAAAGAATAATACAGGAATCTCTGTTCTACTTTTTAACATTTCAATGAGCCTAAGATAAAAATGAGTAATAAAAACTATTGTATTCTCTTTTGTTACCCATCGAAATTCCTCAGAAACATGCCCAACTTTTGTTTTCACTATTTTTTGAGTACTAATTTTTATAAGTTGTTTTTTGTTGCTACTGTTCATGTTTTTCTGGAACAGCTAATAGTATATTTTTTTAATAATAAAACATAGCTTCACAATCCCCACTTTTATTCAGAACTTCTGTCGGTTTGGAAACTCACCATTCCCCACCACTTTGCAAAAAAAAAAACATGTACAAATTGCAGCAAGAGGTGTAACCCTATAGTATAACTTTCATTCTTTGTAATTAATCAGATTTTTTGTTGGAATATAGTTTTTTAAAGTAGTTTCTGATAATCCTCTGGATTTCCGTGCTGTCAGTGGAAATATCACATTTTTCATGTCTTATTTTAGTAATATGGGTTGCTTCTCTCTTTCTTTTGGTTAGGTTGGCTAGTGGTTTATCTATCTTGTTTATTTTTTTTGAGGAACCAGCTTTTGGTTATGTTGATTTTTGTATTTTTTTAATTCTCTACTTCATTGATTTCTGCTCTGATTTTAATAATTCCCTGTCTTCTACTGGCTTTGGGGTTAAACTGTTCTTGTTTTTCAAGGGCTTTGAGGTGAATCATTAGGCTACTTATTTGGTGAATTTCTGTTTTTCTTATGTGAGCACTCAGTGCTATGAATTTTCCTCTTACCACTGCCTTCAGAATGTCCCAGAGATTTTGATTTGTTGTGTCTCTGTTTTTGTTTGTTTCTATGAATTTCTTAATTTCTCCCTTTATTTCTTCTGTGACCCATTCCTCATCCAGCAGTGTGGTGTTCAGTCTCCATGTGTTTATGAGGTTTCTCTGGGTCTTCCTATAGTTGATTTCTAGTTTCATTCCATTATGGTCTGAAAAGATGCAGGGGATTATGTCACATTTTTTGAACTTGCTAGTACTCACTTTGTGGCCTAGGATATGTTCTATTTTAGTGAAGGTTCCATGGGCAGCTGAAAAAAATGTGAATTCAGCTGTAGTAGGGTGGAATATTCTGTATGTGTCTAGTAGGTCCATTTGGTTTCTGGTGTTTCTTGGATCTGAGGCATCTTTACTGACCTTTTGTCTGGAAGATCAATCTAGTGGTGTGAGAGGGGTGTTGAAGTCTCCCAATATTATTGTATTGGGATCTATGTGTGACTTAATGTCATGAAGGTTTTCTTTTATGAAAGTGGTTGTGCCTATGTTTGGGGCATAAACGTTGACTATCGTTATATCCTCTTGCTGGATTGTTCCTTTTACAAGTAAGAAATGACCTGCTTTGTCTTTTCTGGTAAGTTTAGGATTGAAGTCTAATTTGTCTGATATCATTGTTGCTATTCCTGCTTGAGTTCCATTAGCATGGATGACCTTGCTCCATCCCTTCACCTTTAGTTTGTGAGTATGTTTACTTGTAAGGTGTGTTTCTTGCAGGGAGCATATAGATGGATTATGATTTTTAATCTGTTTTGCCACCTTATGTCTTGTGATTGGGGAGTTGAGTCCATTTATATTCAGTGTGATTATTGAGAGATGAATTTTAATTCCTAACAGTTTGAGTTTTAATTTCTGTTTGAAGTAATGTTTGTTCTTCTTTGCTTAGTTGTTCATTTCATGGAAATCTTTGTTTCTCTGGTTCTGGCATTTCTTTATTATTTCTTTTTTGTAATTAAGCTCTTTGAGGATTTTCTCTAGTGCTGGTTTGGAAGACATAAAGTCTTTCAGCTTCTATTTGTTATGGAAGGTTTTTATTTCCCCATCAAATTTGAAAGATATTTTTGCTGGGTAGATAAATCTTGGCTGGAAGTTGTTATGTCGCTCTAGGACTGCCTGGCTTTCATGGCTTGATTTGAAAAGTCTGGAGTGATTCTTATTGATTTGCTTCTGGATGTCACTTGGTCTTTTCTTCTCATTGTCTTTAAGATTCCCTCCTTGGCCTCTACATTAGTCAACTTGATTATTATGTGGCATGATGAACCTTTTCTCTAATCTTGTCTATTGAGCGTACTATATAGTACCCTGTACCTGTGTGTCGACCAATTTTTCTATGTTTGCTAAATTTTCTAATATTACTTCTCTGAAAAGATTATTGATTCCTTTGGTTTCAGCTTCTATTCCCTCTTCTATGCCTATTATTCTTATGTTTGCTCTTTTAAGATCGGCCGAGATCTCTTCAATGTCCAATCCATGCTGTTGAATTGTTTTTTCTAAATTATATACTATGCGTTCATTTTTGGAGAGGTTATCTTCTAAGTGAGATTCTGTTTTCCATGTTGTCTTATTCTAGAAGTAGATATTTGCTTCTAGGTGAGCCGTACAGCCTTTACTGAATAGTTATTCTCAGTTCTTTGTTGTGTGTTTATTACCCTTTAAAACCAACTTTGAAATTTATGTCCAGTATCACCTCACTGTTGTTCTGCCTGTAGATTGTCAGTACTGGGTTGCAGTTACTCTAGGGTTCCTTCTGCCCACTGCAATGGTGATGTTGATGGGTTTCAGGTGTTTAGGTCAAGGGACCTGTCTTGTGTCTTCCTTCTATAATACTGTGTAGACTCAGAAGTGTGAGCTGGACCGTTTGTGCTCTGTAGGCATCCAGTGCCCCTGGTTCCCCTCCCGCTGCAAGCGTGGGTCTCCGCGTTCTCCACTGGGCCAACCCTATGTCTCTCTCTGTCTACACATATGGCAGGTGCTGCCAATGCAGTACCCCGTGCCTATGTCTCTATTTGCCTACAGAAGTGACAGATGTCACTTTGATCTGACTCTGTGCAAACAAAGAACTCTGCCTTTTCCACAGAGAAGGCTGGGTTAGTCTGATTTTTCCCCAGTTACAACAACTGTGTGTCCTGTGGTGATCTCTGGAAACCTTGCAAGGGCACTGCAACCTGCAGGCTGTAGGTCTGTCCCACCAGAATGTCACCAAGGGCTGTCTCCTTATCTGCACTTCTGCTGTGTCTTACAGAAGACTCCACTTCCACCTCCACAGGGGTGATCCGCAAAGTCTCAGACCCTGTGAGTCTATTGTTTGCCATGTGAGTCTCTGTGGCTGCACTGGGTGATCTCCCCCTGGGGTGGCTCATTAACTTACAGTCTTGTTGAGCGATTCTCTTAATCTCTGGGGGATGGGGTGGACTCAGCTGCGCTGCCACAGGTTCTGGTCAGGTTTCCGGGCATTCGGGTCTCTGTCAAGTGTGGAGCAATATTTTGAGTGAGAATTCCTAGGAATCCCACTGAAGATGTGACATATGACAGACTCAGTACTTAGGTTCTGGCTGGAGCCATTTATTGCTTACAATCCAATTTGAACTAAGGGTCACTGGGGATTCTTACCCTTCCTTCCAGCAGTCTATCTGGCGGATAGGTCCCTCAGCAAGTCTGATCACAATTGGGGTACTCAGACTCATACGCGGTGGGGGTTCAGAGTTCTGTTCCCACCATGGGAGGCCACGCGGACTGGCATAGCGTCCCCATGAGTTGGAGTGTGCCTCATTGTCTGAGCTTCAGCTGGAGTTTTATACTCTTCTTGATCCTGGGTTCTTCTGCGACCCTCTGATAAGGTGTACTCAGTCCAGTTACACCTTTCTGCATATCTTGCAGTGACGTCTTCTTGTGGTTGTCAGGTGAGATATCCCTTGGGCCCTATTCTAACAATCTAAGTCACACATCAGCAATTTTATATGTAGGTATAGTGATTTTTATGTGTATTTCATACAATAATTAATAATAGCAATCAATTGGTAGTCAATATTTGTCAACCAATATTCGTAACAAGTGAGTTGCAGTTCACCCTCATTGCTGATGATCTGCAGTTGCTGGATTTACAACAGGTTGCTGGCTTCTCTGTTGGTGGCCTGCAAAATCACATTGCCAGTAGCTGCAGGCGCGGCCCGATCAAGATGGCACCGCCGCTGCCACCACCGCTGTTCAGGTCTCCATCAAACATGGAGCCAGTCGCTGCTCATCTTTGTTGCTGATGATCTGCAGTTGCCGGACCTACAACAGGTCACTGGCTTCTTTGTTGGCAGTCTGCGGAAGCTGCACTGCTGGTAGCCACTGGCACATCCTGGCCAAGATGGTGCCGCTGCTGGTGCCACTGTTGCTGCCACTGCTGCCGCTCAGGTCTCTGTCGAACATGGAGCAAGTTGCTGCTTGCTTTGGTTGCTGATGATCTGCAGTTACTGGACTTACAACAGGTCACTGGCTTCTTTGATGGCAGCCTGCAGAGGCTGTAATGCCGGGTAGCCTCCACCAACACAGCCTGGCCAAGATGGCCACCGCTGTCCCCTAGGTAAGGTGCTTGGAGCTCTTTACTGTCCTCTGCTCTGTTTTCTGGCTTTGATTCTATCGCATTTCAAATTTTTCATTGTTTAGTTCAATTTTTCGCTGCTTTTCTTCTCTTGTGAAGAAGCTGCTTTCATGGCAATTGAGAACCTTGTCTCAGAGGGATTGCGATGTGGTTTCTCCATCATTTGCCCTCTTGGAATCCACTGTGGTTTTTTTTTTTCACTCTGTGTTTATACCAGCACAATTCACAATAGCCAAATTATGGAAGCAGCCTAGATGTCCATCAACAGATGAATGGATTATGAAATTATGGGATATATACACAATGTAATTCTACACAGCCATAAAGAACAAAGTCATGCCATTTGCAGGGAATGGATGGAACTAGAGAATATTATGCTAAGTGAGGTTAGCCAGTTATAAAGGGTCATATGTTTTCTATCATATGTGGAAGCTAGGGAGAAATTAGAATACATGAGAAATTCCAGATAGAGGAGGAGAAGCCCCAGTGGAGTGATGGAGGGGGTCTCCAGGAGAAGGTTGGTGGTGGGAGGGAGACTTTATGAAAGAAATACTAAACCAACACTATGTACATATATGAAATTATCAAGGTCAACTTAAATATCATGTACAGGTAAGGGGAGGGAGTGGAGAGGGATCCAGGGGAAAGCTTACCAAGTGCTGTGATAGATGTCTTTATCACTTTGAACTGAATTGTGATGTATGATCACAATGCACCAATAAAAGTATATTTTAAAAAATAAGTTGTTAATTATATTCTACAGTCTTACATTCTGTATTCTGAGGTCTTCTGTGAATTTATCTCATTACCAACTTAAATTTACTTTATTTCATCAGTCCCCATTCTATTTCTATTGTTTTTAATGACTAAATTATATCCTAGACTTGTTTACTTCCTGAATAATCCATTTCCCCTTTGGAATTATTTGGTCTTTTTGTTCTGGGGTTTTATTTCTCATTCATTATTCTCCTCTGGCGATTCTTGTTTGTTCATATTATTAATAAGTCATACTATTATTATTCTAGGAAACAGATACTGGTTTCTTCCCCTGCTGTAGGTGAATAGAGCTGGGTCATGGTGGGTTTCTCCACTGAAAGATGCATATGCCTGGAGCACCACGTCAGACCCAGCTCTTCCTGATTGCAAAGTGATGACAGTTTTCTTCTAGGAACATCAGTATCCACATTAGAAGCTATTAAAGCAGAATCCTCAAGTTTCCATCTAAGGATGAAAGTCCTTCTACCAGAGTCTTGTGATAAAAGGATGGAACTAAATGATGAGGGAAGAGAGGAAGAAGATGTGATAACCAACATTCAGAATGACCTTCTGCTAATGTCTCCATTCTGTTCCTTTTCCAACTCCTGGCCTCAAACTCCTAACTAGGATTCTGTTCAAAAGAGTTGCTGTTACCTCTGCCACGGCTCTTCTACCTTCCACTGGCTTGACCTGTATGCCTACTTTAACTCACTTCTTTCACAAAATATTAAAATTCCATCAATGATTACTTCCTCTCAGTCTCCTTGCTGTTATAGGTTCTCTCTCTCTCTCTCTCTCTCTCTCTCTTGCTCTCTCTTTTGTATTTCCATAGTCATTTTTTCAAGGGGTCACAAGAGAATGTAGAAGAGTTTTTGTATGGCCGCTCAGATATATTAAACAAGGAGCTTTAAAATATGCATTTTAAACCCAATCTTCAATTTACATGTGCATATATTACATGCAATCTACTATAGGCTAAAGCAATGAATGATATAAAAATGTTGTTTATAGTTCATTGTGAAAATACAGCATAACCAGAACTCTAATGAGAGAATAATGAGAATAGAAAGCATTAAGAAAAATAAATCTTATAAATCAAAAATGAATTATAAATAGTAAAATACAGGGGTGACAAGGCAGATTTCAACTTTTATTTTTTAAGATTTGCTATTCATATCTTTCTAGAATGTGTTGAGCTGGCTGTAGACTGTCACACATGGATCATAAGGCAAGTTCAATTCCTGTGACATCATCCACCAAAAGAGGCCTCTAAAAAGAGAGGACATGTGGGCCCAGGAGTGAGAAGTAATTGACTAATCCCTTGACCAGGGAGTTAAAACCTTCTACCCCTTTTCTATTTGTGTTCTTATTTGCCACTTAGCTGTTGAAAGGAATAAATGAATGATAGTTGTGCCAGCTTAAGGATATCTGCGTGCTATTTTTCTGGGTGATGTCAGCATCCCAAACCCAGATCTGTTGACCCTGAAATGTTGTTACTCATAATAATACAACACTTATACATCAGTACTCTAGATTAAGTACCTCTACATTCACTAAGTATCTGCAATTGAATTATAAGGCAGTTTAGATGGCAGGAATCCTGCACTTAATGTTGGTCAAGTGGATGAGATATGATGAATAAGTTTTCCAAAATCCCACGCAGGGATGGATCTCAGATCTAAACACACACACATATAAGAAACAGAATTTAGAATAGGCCATCAATTCATTAATGAGAATTTGTGCTTCAACAATTCTCACTGAAATTATGCATAAAAATTAGTCCCAGAATTAGCATTAGTTGTTGATGTAAATACTTTGACCAAAGCTTTATTGAGATTTATAAAGGCCCTCTAAAATTTTTTATGAAAAATATCAATATTTAATGGCTTTGTGAGTCTTGCAATATTTCTAGCCAGTGACTGGGCCCCTGTAGTCTCTACCAAACTAAGATTCACAATGACCACTGGGTACCACAGCAAATATAAATTCAACCTTTATATTATTTCTATGACATCTAGATCATTAAGTAAATGTTTAATTTTTATTTTGAGTGGTTGTAAATATTTATCATCAAAACCCAGTTAAGCTCTGTGGTTTGCTAGAATAAAAAAAAGAAAGAAAGACAATACAACAAGAAGAGAACTTTTAGTACTAATTTTTAAAAAGGAAGGAGTAAACATTCCTATGTCATGAAACTGCTCATTTCAAATCTCAAGGGAAGATACCAATTTTTTATCTAGCATTGTCATTCTTATTAAAATATGTAAATCACATAATGAAAAATCAACAAAATATTAATTTTTTAGCAATATACAGTTTTAATAGGATTTATAGTATTATCATTTTTAAGCTTCACAATAAACCTATGAGGTAAGTTTAAATATATTCCTCATAGAACTGAGAAGGAATTTTTAAATAACAATAAGAATTATACTTGGTTTTCAAATCCAGGGATGCTTTGTACCAATTAACAGCCAAAATATGTGTACACATATGTCCCTATCACTCTTACATCAACATGATATATGATTACAATGCACCAGTAAAGGTATATTTAAAAAAAACCCTGTCAAAATATATTTTCCATTATATTAAAGGTAACTTTATATTGCATATAATATAGCCTGGCATAAATACATCTCAGATATATTTGTATTTTAATTTCTAGCTAAATATTTGAAAGGTAACTTTCTACATGCTACCAGGATATAATGAACAGAGAACAAGCTTTCTGTCATATTTAACATATCTCAAGCTACGTGTAGCTAATTATCATTAGAAATACTGCTGCATCAATTATGTCAAACTCAAGCCATTTCTTGTGGCTTTCATCCTTTGACTTCCAGGTTAATACTGAGCAACGCCCTTACACAACTCCTGGCTATCTGTGGATGCCTTTTCTGGAACTATCAAAAGCTGACTAAGACAGACTTTTAAGACAATTTGTGTAGTAGGATTCTGAACCCTCAATCAAACCCTTGTTAGGGATATAGGAACATTAAAAATGACCTTTGTAGGCACTCTTACAGCCTATCCACATGACAAAGTTACCTTCTACCTAAGTAAAAAAATTTACTCTTTTTTTAAATTTAATTTGTAAAAATTTTGTCTTTACTCTCTGAACTCCTTCTACCTAAAGTATACAAAGGAATAAACAATGTAGATGTCTACACTTGATTACCTGGCAAAGACCTTAATATTTAATTATCTTTATAAGGTTCCTATAAAAATTTCCTGGAGACAACTTGTCTCAAGATAATCTGGAAAACAGGACCACCATTTTTTCATCCAGATTGTTTCCATTTACAGATAAGAACAAGTTTCCACTCCCTTGTATGGCATAGCAAGACCCTCCTTTGAAATTTTCCTGTTACATCTCTGAAAAGTATCATCTAAAGGAAAACTCTAGGGTTCTTTTGACATATAGTTGTATGCAGGATGCTATTTTCTGGTACAGTCCTTCTCCTCACCTTTGTGAGACTTGAACCTAGAAATATGGGTCCAGATAAACTGCATTATTCTATTCAGTCAGGCCCTTTCCAAACAGCAACAAATAGAGTACTGGAAAGTTCCAGAAAAACAATGTATTTTTTAGTACTCTTGAAGTCACAGAAAGAAAGTTACCTTTTATCTCCCCTGAATTCAAAATAATTCCTGGACAAAAAATTCTGATTGGTCTTACCTGGGTCACACCCACTTCTGGACTGAGTGTGTGGGGATAGGGCACACTCAAAGCCGTGGTATCAGATGCTCATGGAGCAGAGGAAGCAAGACTTGGTGATTGTCTAACCACATGGAAGAGGAGAAGTTCTCATAGGGCATGGAAGGATTCTCTGAGGGGAAATGGAGGCTGAACAGATCAAAACATTTGTCTACTCTATGCACACATCTTTCAAGGGCTGGTGAGGGCCATCCTCTCTATACCGCCTTCACAACCCATTCCCCTGAGATCTCAATGAAACATGTTTATGTAAACATTTATCACAGCATAGCATACTATTTTGTGTATTGGTCTGTCTCCCCTTCTAGACTATAATTTTCTGAGGACAAATCCCATACCTTAGCCATTTCTGTATGCTCAATGCCAACATAGTGTTGAACATAGATAAGTCATAAAATTGTTTCTTATATTTGTAAAATGAAAAACATGTCTGTCTTCTATGCTTGTGCATGTTCAAAAATAAGATGCATAATCAATAAATTTACAGAAATATGACTTAAATATTGTGATTCTGGCTATAAGCAATAGATGATATGAAACATATTTCTTTATCTTTTGTAGAATAGCTCCCGGTGACACAGTCCATTATGTTGATCAATGTCCTAACTTAAAAAGTTATTTGGAAGGGTATTTAAAACCTGACAGTGAAAATTACTCTTCAAATTCATTGTTAATACAAAATGTGTCTCTCCTTTATCTGGCATATTTTCTTTCTTTTGCTAGATAATGAGAATTCAGTAGTGCCTGCTTCCATTTTGCCCTGACTACCAAACAAGAAAGAAAGAAAATTGAAGGATAATTGCCTTTGCCTAATTTAGGATATTTTTTTCTGATGCAATTGTTTTCTAATCTAGTTCGTCAGTTTATTATAGACAGAAAACACCCATGGTATTTGTTTAAAATGCATCTTTCTAGGCACCACTTCCTAAAATTCTGACATTATCAATGATTACCTTGTACATTTTGTTGTTTTTTTTTGTTTGTTTGTTTGTTTTGCGGTACCGGGGATTGAACCCAGGGGCATTCTACCTCTGCGCTACACCCCCGGCCCCATTTTTTTATACTTTATTTTGAAACCGGGTCTCACAAAGTTGCAGAGGGCCTCACTAAGTAGAGAGAGAGAGAGAGAGACAGTGAGAGAGAGAGAGAGAGAGCGAGCTGAGGCTGGCCACGAACCCGGATCCTCTGGTCTCTGCCTCCCAAAGTACTGGGATTACAAGCGTGTGCCACCACGCCCGGCTACCTTGTACATTTTGAATTGCTTGATTCACAAATTGATAACTAAATATGTATGCTTTAATCTGTAGGGACGTATAGAAACAAAACATATTTCCAAACAAACAGAGGGACAAAGAAAAAATGATGGGGAAATTCAAGATGTAAGCTACAGATCTCAGCTTCTCCACAGTTTACAATCAAAGCAGAAGAGAACAGCTGACCGGCACAGTGTGTAGCAGAGAGGATGCACTGAGACCCAGTGTTAGACTGCCAGGGACTTGGAGAGACTCAGAAATTTTGATTAATGGAACAGAAGGCAGGAAAGAATCCACTTGCCCCGAACCTGCATCTGCAGCGTGTGGAAAGGTCCGGGCAGGGAGGCTGAGAATAAAGGGAAAGAGAAAGAGAGGAAAAGTGGACAAGCTTACTTCAGAAACACGGTTGGAAGAGAAAGACTATGTTGACGTGGAGCTGCAAAGCCGCCTCGTGTGGGAGAAGTCCTCGGCTTTTCTCAATCTGGTGGTGAACTGTTGTGAGCAGCCATCTTGTAAAGATGCCTAAGAGTGCAGGTCTAAATAGGATTAAATCCCTGAAGCTTCATCCCATCTAGAAATACTAGCAAACATTATCATAGGGATGGCCTTGGAACCGGGCCATCGGAGTAACTTGTGAAGTGGGGTCACTGTGGGCTGAAGTCTCTGGAGTCCCCTACCCACCACTGGGAATAGGAGCAGGACCAAGCAGAGAGCACTACACCGCCCAGGAGTGAAGCACTTAAGGAGCAGACCTCTGTGGTGGTGGCTCACCCCCCACCACCACCATGGGCCACACACCAAACACGGGCTTGACAGACATCTATAGGATATTTTATCCAACCACAGCTTGTTGTAGGGAAGCCGCCGAGAGAGACCACTCAAAGCTCTTGTCCAAATCAAAGAGTCATTTATTCACGGCCGTGGGCCATCTCCTCAAGAGAGCAGCCCCGGCTGGTAAAAGGATAGGGTTTATATAACAACCACAGAATGACATCAGCTGTAGCAACCACAGAATTATATCAGCTGTAGCAAATAGATACAGAAGCTAACTTAGGCAGTTACAGCAGTTAGCAGTTTCTGAAATCTGGGTTGGTCGGTTACAAGGCATCTGGTTCTGAGGACTATCTGACTATCTCAAGATGAATAAGGTCTTTTCAGCTGCTTGTGGAACTTTCTCCAAAATTGATAGCATAAAGGCCATAAAGCAAGTCTCAGCAAATTAAAAAATTTGAAATAATCTTTTGCATCTTTTCAGATCGTAATGGAATGAAATTTGAAATAGATAGCAAGAAAAACGGCAGAAATTATACAAATATATGGAGATTGAATAATACACATTTGAATGATGAGTGGGCTATTGAGAAACCAGGAGAGAAATTTTAAAATTCTTAAAATTAAATAAGAATGGGGACACAACATACCAGAATCAGTGAGATAAGAGTGAAGGCTATTCTAAGAGGGAAGTTTATAGCTATGAGTGTCCACATTTAAAAACAGAGAGAGAGATCAAACACACACACATACACACACACACACACACACACACACACACCCCTAATGATGCATCTTAAAGTCATAGAGAAATAAGAACAAACCAGTACCAAAATGAGAAGGAAAGATAAAAAGGATCAGAGCTAAAGAAACAAAATGAACAATCCAAAGGATTAATAAAACAAAGAGTTTATTCTTTGAAGCAATAAATAAGACTGATAAACACTTGGCTAAACTAACCAAAAGAAAGAACGAGAAGACCCAGATCAGAAAGTTAGAGACGAAACTGGAAATATTACAACAGGCTCCACTGAAACACAGAGGATCATTAGGGACTGTTTTTAGGAGTTATATTCAAAATAAGTTGGGAAATCTAGAAGAAATAGATAAATTTCTAGACACATGAACTACTAAAACTGTACCAAGAAGAGACAGAAAACCTATAACAAGCTGATTGAAGCAGTAATAAAAAAGCCTTCCAACAAAGAAAAGTCTAGAAGCAAATGTATTCACAGCTGAATCTTATCTCTTTCTCTTATGTCTTATCTCATATTTGAAAGTAGAAGGAAGACCAATAGTATAGAATAACAGGAATAGGGGGAGAAAGGAGCCCTGTAAGGGGAGGTATTGGGGAGTGAAATTGATCAAATTATATGCAGTTATCCATATACTACAATGAAACTCACTATTCTATATAATTAATATGCACCAATAAAAAATGAAATGATTTAAAAAACATTACTCAGCTGACTCAAAAACAGGGAAGAAAAGAGAAAAAAATGACTAATCAATCTTCATTGGGTGGAAAGAATCAGAGAACACTGAGCGCTTAAAAAAGGTTTCCCAAGAGTATTTTTTCTAACTCTATGGTTACGTAATTGGTAAACAAGAAACTGCTTTGTTTAGGAGTAACGTGCTGAAGTTTTTAAGAGTAGGTCATAATATCCACAACCTATCCTCAAATACCAAGGTAAACATGGCTTCACTAAAATAAAACAGCATTTAGCTGAGTGTATCTTCATTAGAAAATGAGAATTTTTTAAGTCTGATATTTTGTGATAACTGTGGTCTATAAAAGTTTATGTTCTCTTAAAGGTGCTATTTTAGAAAAGAATTGTGACTTAAATTAACATATCTTTTGGGCAGTATGCCTGGTTTCCTTTTAAGAGAAAAAATATCTAGTCAACATAATTATATATCCTTAAGTAATATAATCAGAATATTTTTCCATTTCAATTAATCTCTTTATTTTAATGCATTGTAAATGAGAACGGGGAAAATTTAAAATATCCTTTCTTGAACTACTGATATCCTATCACAGTGGTCCCCAAACTTTCCTGTACATCAAAATCACCCAGAGAGCTAATTAAAAGACAAATCCCAGGGCCCCAACTCCAGTGTCTCCACACAATAGGTCTGGGAGGGAGCCTGATAATTTGCATTTCTAACAAGTTCCCAGGTGATGCTAATGCTGTTGATCTGTGGACCACAGTTTAAGAACCAATACCCAACAGCTTTTGGATTCCCACACCCCTTGCTAAGCCAGGTGTGGTAGCACACATCCATAGTCCAAGTACTTGGGAGGATGAGACAGGAGGATTGCAGGTTCTAGTCCACACTCCTTGCTCTTTTTCAGAAATCAGGTTCGCGGCCAGCCTCAGCTACTTAGTGAGACCCTCTGCAATTTAGTGAGACCCTGTTTCAAAATAAAGAATAAAAACTAGGGCTGGGGTGCAGCTCGGAGGTAGAATGCCCCTGGGTTCAATTCCCAGTACTGCAAAAAAAAAAAAAAAAGAAGCCAGTGACCAGTGAAAGGTTATGTTAGACTTGAAGTCGTGCAGCCTCAGTACTGACTGTGCTCAGGCTCTCATGCCCAAAGTTTCCTCATCTGTATAAAAGCAGGAAGAGTCCAGTGGTCTCCTAGCTCATTTCAAACACTAAAATTTTATGAGCAATCTCTCTTTCAGGATTCAGTTCCAAACATCAATGAATTCTCTTATTCCTTGATATTGACTGGTAAGTCATTTGCTAATATGAGGTGATAGAAAGTTGGTTAACATCTAATAGACTTGTGGAAATCAATATTTAAGAGAAAATTCCACATCAAGAATTTTTAAATTATTTTTCTATACATTCTTGATTGTTAAAAAAGTGGTATATATTTGTAAACAATACACTTAAACACTTCTAAAGGCCAACTTTCAAATTTAGAGTGGCAGGGAATGCATTACCTTATGATATGAGAGTTCATAGTCATCCTGCCTAAAAATGGGTCAAGTAACTTTTATTCTGATTCTGACTAAAATTCTTAATATAAAATTTTCTCCTGGATAGTGATCTGAGCAATATTAAGCTCAGGTATAAACTTTCTCAACCTCAAAGATGAGCTGGGCATGGTGGCGCACACCTGTAATCCCAGTATTTGGTAGGCCGAGACAGGAGAGTCACATGTTCAAGGAGAGCTTCGGCAACTTAGCGAGACCCTGTTTCAAAATAAAAAATAAAACAGGGATCTGGGTGTAGCTCAGAGGTAGAATGCCGCTGGGTTCAATCCCCAGCACCACACACACACATACACACACACATATCTAAGCCAGGCGCATTGGCAAATGCCTGTAATCCCAGTACTTGGGAGGCTGAAGCAGGATGATTACAGGTGCACAATAACTTAGTAAGACCCTGTTTCAAAATAAAAACTAACATAGGGCTAGGGGTGTAGCTCAGTGGTAGAATGCCCCTGAATTTGATCCCCAGTATCACAATATATATATATATATATATATATATATATATATATATATAATCTTTTACATATATATATGCAATTATTTTGTACATCAAGCACTCCAATAGTATAAGAGAAAGGATTATAATTCTGTGATTTGTTTTTATATGTACTCGTTGGTTCAGAATAGGCTGCAGACAACAAAGAATGGGTTCGCTCTCTGCAGATCTGACTTGTCTTCCTGGGGGCGCCGTCAGCTGAGGTTTCCCTCCCATTTGAGGTCTGATTTCTCTCAGCTCCCCCAGAGAGAGGAGATTCTCCTGGATCCTGGCATTATCCATGGATCCAACAGGGTTGGAATTCATTTCCCTATGCATTTTATCCAAGGTCAGCTTATACCACAGAAGTGTGTGTGTGTGTGTGTGCGCGCGCGCGTGTGTGTGTGTGTGTGTGAGTGTCTATAAAAACAGAATGACCTTCCCCTGCAGTAGATCAAGCCACCACGGAGGCAGCATCTGTGGCCTTCGGTAGCTTATGATGGATAACCAGCTGTTACTACTCAGTAATAGATCTGATTCTAAAGGAATGCCGGGCGTATGACATATGTCACACTCATAACCATTAGGACAAAATTGTTTGGTGTCTGTTAGGCACTCAAAGTGCCCCATTTTTTCCAAATAAAAGCCAGATGTCTTTTAGGACCAGAAAGAGAAGAAAATCTATAAAAATGAAGGTTCTAATTATCACTTGCTTCCAACAATGTGTTTTCTCTTTAGCCATCTTCATTGGTCCTGTAACTGAAAGAGGCACACACACACATCTCATGAATGGTGTGCTCTACTGAGCTCGTGAACTTGCCATTCAGAATTAGGAAACTGTGTACTTTGGGAGGCGGAGACTGGAGGATCCGGATTCGCGGCCAGCCTCAGCTCTCTCTCTCTCTCTCTCTCTCTCTCTCTCTCTCTCTCTTTACTTAGTGAGTGAGGCCTTCCGCAACTTCGTGAGACCCGGTTTCAAAATAAAGTATAAAAAATAGGGCCAGGGGTGTAGCATGGAGGTAGAACGCCCCTGCGTTCAATCCCTGGTACCACAAAAAAAAAAAAAAAATAGAATTAGGAAATTGTATCATAGCTTCCTGAGACACATGCAGATATACACAGAAATCCAGGTTCAGGGTTAAGCTGTGACATACTCTATAAGAAATAATTAAGAGCCTGAGCAAAGTTGTAAAAAAGGTAGTCACAGCAATGCAAACAAAGGCCTACCATGCATGTGTACACACACACACACACATACACACACACACACACACACACACACATCTGTATGTAAGAAATTAATTGTGTTTACTGATTGCGTGTACTCCATACTTTTAAATGTCGATTTCATAGACATAGATTTAGGATCATTTGCCATGATTTAAAGGAAACAAATAATAATAATAAATCTATCTCCTCTAGAACAATGGCCGAGGTCATTTCTGCTTATATTTTTTGAGGTCAGCAGTTGAGAAACCATTTCCCACATCTTACCGTTGCTCAAGAATATGAGTTTTG
>PVJS01008429.1:41919-53350 GCA_004027185.1 Glis glis
GAGGTAGAACGCCCCTGGGTTCAATCCCCGGTACCGCAAAAAAAAAAAAAAAAAGAATATGAGTTTCAAAGAATGATATGACTTGCTCAAGGTGATGAAGCTAGCAGAAAAAATAGTGAAAGCAATATTCTGACTCTGAGTCCTGAGTCCGTTTTTCACTGTACCTATCAGAACTTTGACATCCATTCTACCAAGTTATCACGCTGTTTTCCAGTCTCTTGTCGTCAGCCTCAGTGTGTTCTAGCACTTTCTTCACTGACACCACAGTGATATCACCTGTGGGAAACCTCTTCTAAGAGTCCTCCTACCACTTACCTTAGGTTCACTCTGCACCGCCACCCCTCATTATATAAAATTGAGATGCGTCCTTTCTTTTTTATTTATTTTTATTTCTTATGGTGCTAGGGATTGAACCCAGGGGCATCCTCCCTCTGAGCTACATCCCCAGAGCGATTTTATTTTTCATTTGGAAACAGAGTCTCACTATGTTGCTGAGAGCCTCACTAAATTGCTGAGGCTGGTTTCGAACCTGCGATCCTCCTGTTTCAGCTTCCCAAGTACTGGGATTACAGGCTTGCGCCACGTTCTTTCACTTCACTAACCTTGGTTGGCAAGATTTTCTCACTTATTCCTCCAGAAATAGCATTCCTTTCCTTTATATATAGCTTTACAAAAAAATTAAAATTTTGAATTTTCAGATCATGAGATATCACAGAACAGGTTACATTTAGTTGAATTACTTGTAATTACTTACCGTCACAGTTCGTAAACTGTTCAACATTCCCTCCAAGCACTCCTGAACAGTTTTGTTTTTTGTCACTTTGTAAAGCCCTTCTCTTGATCCTACCTCTAGGATTCTAACCATTTTTTTCCACTTATTAAGTTAGCTTTTGTTGTTGTTGTTGTTGTTTATGTTCATTTATTGGTGCATTGTAATTATACATTTTGATATATGTCAGGGTATGAACATCATACATGCACACATTGCTCATTTAGCCCTCCCTCCAATCCCACCCTATTCCCTCCCCCTTCCCTCCCTTTCATGCTCCGGATAGTGACTGAGTCTTATAGGTTTGTGTATGTACATCATGTGCTATAGTGTGTTTCCCTCCACTCCCCTCCCAACTCCCTCAGTTAGGTCACCTTCTTTGTCCATCTAAAGATTTCTTCTTCTTCTTCCCTTCTAAGTATTTTTATCATCCTTCTGTACATCTACCTCAAAGTGACCAGGCGTCGTATGAATGTTATCTAAAACCCCAGGCCCTTAGAATATTAGATTTGGACCCTACGTCAACACCATCTGGGCCTGAGATATTATTTAAGTGCTTGCTCTAAGTAATTGAAATAGGTAAACTTAAAAAAATTTTTTTCACATACATGTTTGGGTCACTCTTAATTCACATACTTGTTTTGAATATGGGGTGACAATGTTTGTTTTCACTAGCATGGAATCATCATTTTTACACAGAATCATTTACTACTGGGGTGAAGAGAATTTGAAAACTACCAGTCCAACCTGGGCCTGGTGGCACATATATCCAAGTACTTGGGAGGCTGAGACAGGAGGATTGCAGGTTTGAGGTCAGCCTCAACAACTTAGTGAGATCGTGTTTCAAAATAAAAAATTTTTAAAAAGGAGTGTAGCTCAGAGGTGGAATGCCCCTGGATTCAATTCCCCAGTACCAAAAAGAAAAAGGAAAAGAAAACTACCAGTCCATGTTTGTCCTGTAAAATAAGCCATTGATGATGATGATGATGATGATGATGATGATGATGGTTTCATTTAAAATCAGGTGATGGTTTCATTTAAAAAGGACACTTGAAACATGTCATTCCAGAATGCCTCACTCTGCTCTTTCTGTGCGGGGAACTGGACTTGCCGCTGTGTCACGTCTCGGCCACCCAGGGAAACACTAGCAGCACCACAGGCACCGTCCGTCAACAGCTGACTGATTTGACGTGACTCAGCCAGTGAGACCCGAGGTTCTCTGAAGTGGAAGGAAGTGACAGTCATGAATAAATATAGACCATTCAGGCACGTAAGCCTTCTCGGCAGCCTCGTCTTACACGGTGGATGGACAGCACCGTTGTCATTACTTTTTAATTACTTCCCCCTGTAGGCAGGTGTCACCTCTTAGCCTGGAATAACTGGAGATTGCTGATTGCATAGCCTCTCTCCTGACAGTCTTACCTGGCAGAAGTATTCTTGTAGTTGAATGGGTTTTTAATATTTCATCTATGTTTTCTTTGCTTTGTTCTAAATTAATGACTTACCATTTCCTGCTAATTAGGACTTGCACACTTAAACTCACTCCCTGCTGCCACTCCCTTCTCTATACAAGTTTTTCATTTCACACTGCCATCTCTGTGTGTGATTTTTTTGATGGCCCATTTACACTCTGTTATCATGCTGATTATAAAGTCTGAGAGACCCACATAAGACTCAAAGTGTATATAATCCGTGAAAATTGTGAGTTGGACTAGATGAACATTTTCTGTTCACAATATGAAGACACACATCTGCACTCAGTTTTCATATTGAAGTTTGGGACTAGAAATCTAAGAAATTATCAATGGACCAATGTTATAATGATCAACACTGAATGGTCTCTCCGTTACCTGTTTTTAAAAATTCTGACATCTTCAGTAATTTCAAAAATATCAGTTTGATTTTATGTAATAGGAACATACAAAGGACATGTGGTTATATCCACTTTCTTCTCAATATATAATCTTTATTAAAATATAACCATATGAGCCAGGCATGGTGGTGCACGCTTGTAATCCCAGTACTTTGGGAGGCGGAGACCGGAGGATCCTGGTTCGCGGCCAGTCTCAGCTCTCTCTCTCTCTCTCTCTTTCTCTCTCTCTCTCTCTCTCCTTAGTGAAGCCCTCCACAACTTCGTGAGACCCGGTTTCAAAATAAAGTATAAAAAATAGGGCCAGGGGCGTAGCGCAGAGGTAGAACGCCCTTGCGTTCAATCCCTGGTACCGCAAAAAAAAAAAGTGAATTCAGACATGCACATGTCCATGAAACCTACACACTTAGGATAGTGTACATTTCTAACATACCCCAAAGTTTTCCTACGCCCTTTGTTTCAAGTCACCATTCCCACTTCTGTGACCCAAAATACCTGACAGCCACAACTCAGAGAAAGGAAGATTTATTTGCTCACAGTTCTGAAGGTTTCAGAAGTTTCAATCCATGTTAGTCACATCAGTAGAGTTCAGGGCATGGGGCCAGGAAGCGGAGAAACAGGAGCAGGTGAGGGGCATATATAATGTCCAAGGCCACATCCTAGTGATCTGCCTCCTCCAGCCACACCCTCCCTACCCAAGTTACCACCCAAATAATCCACCAATCAATCAATGGATAGATCCACTGATGAGATTAGAATTCGTTTACATGGCCTCTGAACATCAATACATGAGCTCTTCCAGGGGATATTCTAGAATCTAAACCATAATACCCTTTTATAATCCATTTTCCCTTGGACATGATCCTCAAGCACTACTGATCTGTTTCTGTTGCTATAGGTTAGCTTGAATTCACTAGAATTTTATAGAAAAGAAATAATATACTATGTGCTTTCTCTTTTCTGACTTCTTTCATTCAGCATATTTATTTTGAGACTCATAAAATTCATTGTATGCAATTGTCATTTTGAGGGACATCTATCTATGGCTATTCCACAATGTGTTTATCCCTTCACCTACTGAGAGACAAATGAGTTGTTCCCAACTTGGGACTATAACAAAGCTCCTATGAATATTCATGCACAAGTATTTGTTTGGACACAAAATATCTCTTGGGAAAATAACTAGGAATACAATGGTTAGGTCCCGTAGTAGTATGTTTCACTTTAAGAAACTGTCAACCTATTTCTAAACTGATCATGATATTTTATATCCCAACCAAAACGTAAGAGACTGTCAGTTCTTGCACAAAATTGGAATAGTGAGACTTTTTAATTTTATACATTCTAATATGTTTGTAATGATATCTCACTGTGATGTTAATTTTTTCTTAATGATTAATGATATTGAGTATATTTCATGCATTATTTGTAATTCATATATTTTCTTAATAAACCATTCAAATATTATACCATTTTTAAAATAGATTTCAAACTTTAAAATTGGATTTTTTATTATTGAATTTGGCAAGTTCTTTATTTATTCTAGAGTCCTTTATCAGACATATGACATAAAGAGGAAAATATTTCCTCCTTAGTCTCTGACTTACTTTTCTTTCTCTTAGCAGTTTTTCAAAAACCATATATTTAAATTTTTATAAAGTCTACTATATCATTTTTGCTCTTACAGATCATGGTTTTGGTGTTATATATAAGAAATATTTGCAGATGAAACCCATCAAATTGTACAACTATTATGTGTTAATAAGAAAGAAAAACTCTATGATGAAACCAGGTCCATCAGTTACTGTTTTAGATTTTCAATTTAGGTGAGTGATCCATTTGGGGTTTTTGTATATGGTGCAATGTGTGGATTAAAGTTCATTGCATATAAATATTCAATAGATCCATCACTATATGTTAGAAGGCTGTCCTTCCTCTACTGAATTTTCTTTTTACCTCTTTAGGAAATAGAGGTATCTTTTTGTGGGGTTATTTCTAAAGACTCTATTCAGATCAGCTGGTACATTGGTCTATCTTGACACAAATACCATAGATTGTCTAAATTAGTATACTTTTATAATATGTTTTGAATTAAGGTAGACATAGTCCTCAAACTTCATTCTTTTCACTAATTGTAGGTCATTTGAATTTCCAGGTGAATTTTAGAAGCAACTTGTCAAATTCTAAAAAATGTCTTGCTGAGCTTTTCTTTGTGATTGCATTGAATTTCTGAATAAATATGAAGAGAATTTATATTTAGCAATGTTGAGTCTTCCAAACCCAGAATATGATATGTCAGTCTTTTGTGGAGCTTAGCGTATAGGTGTTAAACATCTTTTATCACATTTACCACATAGTGATTCATATTTTGATGCTCTTGTAAATTATAGTTTTTTTATCTCAATGACTGACTGTTGTTAAAATATATAAATGTCATTTTTTGTATATCATCCTTGAATCCTGCAACCTTTATTAAATGACTTTTTAGTTCTGGTAGTTTTTTGTGTGTGTCAATTCTTATAATTTTTTTTTTTTGCACAGTAATCCTGTCTGCTCAGTTCAAGAAAACATTATTATAAAAAAAGAGCAAAGATAAAAGTTCTGGTGAGAATGTGGAGAAAAGGAACTCTTACACACTGTTGGTAGAAATGTAAATTTGCTCAGTCATTATGAAAAATAGTATGGAAGTTCCACAAAATTTTAAGAATAAAACCACCAAAATATCCAGCAATCTCAATCCTGGGTATTTATCCAAAAGAAATTAAATCAGTTGCTGGGCGTGCTGGTGCGCGCTTGTAATCCCACTACTTGGGAGGCTGAGACAGGAGGATTGCAGCTTTGCGGCCAGCCTCAGCTACTTAGTGAGGCCCTCCACAACTTAGTGAGAACCTGTTTCAAAGTAAAGAATAAAAAATAGGGCTGGGGTGTAGCTCAGAGGTAGAATGCCCCTGGGTTCAATCCCAGTTCCAAAAGACAAAAAAAAAAAAAGAAAGAAATCGGTATGTCCAAAAGATATCTGCGAAAAAAAAGACATCTGTAGTCTCATGCTTTTTGTAGCACTATTCACAATAACCAAGAGATGGAAACAACTTGAGGGTCCATGAACTGACAGTGAATGAAGAAACTGTGGTACACACAAACAATAAAATACTATTCAGCCATAGAATGTGATATCTTATTGTGACAACATGGATGAAAGTGGATATCATTATGTTAGTGAAATAAGACAGGCACAGGAAGACAAGCAATGCATGATCTCACTCAGATATGGAATCTAAAAAAGTTGCTTTTATAGAAGTTGAGAGTAGAATGGTGGTCACCAGAGGTGGAGGAGAATGGAAGGAGAAAGGGATGGGGAAAGGTTGATCAATAGGTCTAAGTTACAGTTAGATATTGGCATGAAGTTCTGATGTGCTCTCGCACATTAGGGTGACTATAGATGATGATGATATACTCTATATTTTAAAAAGCTACAAGAAAAGATAAGGATGTGTGTGGGGGCGGGTACTGGGGATTGAACCCAGCGGAGGTCTATCTCTGAACTATGCCCCCCAGTCCTATTTTATTTTTTATTTTGAAACAAGGTCTCACTATGTTGCTGAGGGCTTTGCTAAGTTGCTGAGGCTGGCCTTGAACCTGTGATCCTCCTGTCTCAGCCTCCCAAGTACTAGGATTACAGGCATGCCCCTTCATGCATTTTGAATGTTTTCACCATAAAAAAAATGATAAATGTCTGAGGAGGTAGATATATTTAGCCTGCTTTAAATATTACACAAAGTGTACATGTATTGAAACATCACTTTACCCACTAATATGCACAATTTTCATGTTTTCATTATCAGTTAAAAATTAAATTTAAAGAGAACAAAATGCTGTGCCAATTCAGAGGTGATATTTGGTCTGTCTTTAGACAGGTAGAGATGGGATGAAAAGCCTCAATTAGATGGAGCAGTATTATATTAAGGGCAATAGCTCCATTGACACAGAATATAAGAGGAGGTGTAGTAGGAAGAACGTTTGGAAATACAGATTGGGACCAATTTTCAGACAGTGTTGAAAGCCAGACTAAAAAGAAGATATCACAGAGAGTTCTTTTCAAAAATGAAAAAATTTCAGGTATTACAGTATTTCAGGCAGTTCAAGTCTGTGACTTGTTGAACACTGTTTTAGGCTACTAAAGATGACCACAGGGAGTTAAGTCATTTCTAAAATGAATAAGTATGAGCAGGGGGAAGGAGGTTTGCTACTCATGGTTCTACTGACAGGCATGGTAACATTCTCTTCATTACTAAACTACAAATCATTGACACTGATAAATATTATAAGGACAGGCTCCGCTGTGAAATAAAGTGACATATGTACAAACACCTATCCTAGTCACCTTTACTAACATGGGTTTCTAGCCAGAAAATGATTCATGAATACTCCTTTTGACTATGCTATCCTTCTATAAAGAAATACCAATGGTTCTATGCAATATCATTTCAAATTGCAGCTATGTTTCTGTTCTCTGTCCTTCCCCCTTTTTTTATTATTCTGTGTATAGATGGAGATGTGAACTTATTGGCTCATAAAAGGCAATTTGAACTTCTTATTAAATCATGACACTGGAACATAGATTCTGCCCTGTACAAATCTAGTGTGTGCCATGCGTGCGTGTGTACATATAACACAGAAGACATTGTTTTTTTTTATCACTGTCACAGAAAAGAGAATCTTAGTTTTTATCCGTTGGTCTAAGAAATCTTGTTCTTTTCCTTCAGGAGAGTTCTTTCTCTCTCTCTCTCTCTATCTCTCTCTCTTTCTTTCTCCTCTCTCTCTCTCTCTCTCTCTTTCACACACACACACACACACACACACACACACATTTCACCATTTCAAGGGCATATCAGTAGTATCAACTATTTAAGAGAAGAGATTCTTTGAGTGACTGAGCAACAGCCAGGTGAGGGTTGGTGTACCCTCCTTGTCTTTGGAACAGAGGGTGAAACCCATCACATCTGTGTGCTTATAGAGTTTAAATTATTATAGTGCTACAAAGATTTAGTTTGGCTTTTATATTGTTGTGAGAATGACGTTAAATTTCAAAACACAGACAGCTCACTCTTTGCATTCGTCAGTACCCTGTCCTGTAATTACTTTGTTTCCTTTAGGCATTGCTACCATGGCTATTACCCAGCGCTTACTAGGATATATGCCAAGCATTATAAAAATTATTTGGCATACAGTATCTGTAGCAAGTTACCCCCAATTTTAACAGCTTGAAACAATGAATATCTATTATCTAGTACTTTTTTTAAGGTACTGGGGACTGAACCCAGGTGCATTCTACCTCTGAGCTACACTCCCAGCCCTGCTTTATTTTTACTTTTCTATTTTGAAACAGGGTCTCACTAAGTTGCTGAGGGCCTTGCTAAGTTTCTGAGGTTGGCTGCAAACCTGTGTATGATCCTCCTGCCTCAGCCTCCCAAATACCGGGACTATAAGCGTGCACCACCACACCTGGCTTATCTATTACAATTTCTCTGAGAACTAGGGATTTGGGAACCATTTAGCTAGGTGGTTGTGGTTCAGTACCTCTCTTAAGGCTAGAAAAAGTTCTCGGTCAGGGTGGCTATCATTTGAAGACTGGAGGATCTCCTCATTAACATTGCAGGAAGTATCTAATTTAATCATCCAATGACTCTATTAGGATACTATTATTGTTCCTATCTTACTGATAAGGAAACTAAGTCACAATGAGAAATTTAGCCCAAGTCTAACACCATAATCTGTGGTTTTAACCACTATGAATAAAACCCTTCCTGATTAGAAAAGAGAATTGGGGGGCTGTTCACAATAATTGTATCTTTTGTTAGAGAAAATAATTCTAAATTTACTTGGACTGTGGATGTACCTTGGTGGTAGAATGCATGCTTAGCATATGCAAGTCTCTGAGTTCAATCCCCAGCAACACACACACACACACACACACACACACACACACACACACACACACCTAAATTTACATGGGACCCAGCTCCTTCATTCATCTGAAAAAATTATTTAGATACTGTTGGCTTTTTAACATTTATATGTATTCATTTTATCCTGAATGCATACATGAGGTATTTTGGATCAGAGCTAGATTTCTTATTAAATGTTTTATAGTGAACAATAACCGGTCGGATCCCCCTTTGCCCTAGTTTCCAGCCCTATGGTGACACAGTGAGATTCAGATCAATTGTCTTACACAAGTAGCCATACCCTTCTATAGTCAAGGAAGGAAAAAATGATTTTTCTATGCACATAAAGGGGCAGGAGGCACAGTCCCTTTACTTCCTAATAGGGTTTCCTTCCTACACCAACCCTTGGTATGTAAATAAAACCTCTCAGAAGCCAGAGACTGTCTCCAAGTCCCTGGAGTCTTGGAGGCTTGGACTATCTCCAAGCCTCCAAGTTCCTCAATTTTTCCTGAAATGGAAATACCTAGAAAGATAGCTGCTCCAAGTCTTCCTGGTACTTTCAGGGGTTAATATAGGAACCTAATTGGGGCTATAACTATTGGCCCTCCCTCTCATCAAGAGAATTTTCATTATCCTCTAGAATCTGAGCAATATACTAGACAAACAGTCACAATTCAAATTCTCCTGGTGCATGAAAAAGTCTCAGAGGGCTAGAGTTTTTTAGAAGAAACCTGAATTACTGAGGACCATTTTAGTTCACTCTTCTGAACATCTTTGGTTTTTCTCTATACCTTACCACTGGAAATTCTCTCTAAAAGGGCTTGTAGATTTTTACCTATCAATCACTTTACATATTGGAACTGCTTGTTTGAGGTAGGTCTGTGTTGGGTGCATCTTATCATAAGATCATGTCACAAAATGTATGTACACATTAGTCACTTAATATTTCTTTTATTAACCAAGATGATTGGTACTATCTCTGAAGTGACATTCAGAGCTATGAGTCTTAATCCCATTTTGTAAATAATAATGATAATAATAGCAGACACCTATAGACCAATTACTATGTTCCAGGTGCTGTTCTGTTTTACATAAATTAATTAAGTGTTCACAATCTCACAATAACTTATGAGTAATGTCTTATTACCCCCAAATGGGTAAGCTGGAGTACAGAAGGTTTATGTAACTTTCCCAAGATGAAACATCTGGAAAGATGCGGAGCCAAGATTTGAACCCAAGATATCTGGTTCCAGGTTTCATGCTCTGAATTACTGTATGAGTTATGAACAATTCATTTTCTCACTAACAACTCTTTTATTTTTAACCTCTATATATCAAGCACTATGAATACATTATTGAACAAACTATGCAAAATCCCTACCTTCTTGGGGCATATTTCCTGGTTAAAGCTAGTTCGGGGGCAGGTAAGGAACAAAAAGTAAGGAAATAAACAAACATATATGATATAATAGAAGGTTGATAAGTACTGTAGAAAAAATAAAACAGAGCAAGGAAATGGAAACTGGAGAAGCTGGATTTCAGAGTTGTCAGGGAAGTCTTTAAGATGCTATTTTTGAAATGTAAATTGCCACCCAAACTGTGGATAATATGATAAATTTAGTTCATCCAGAGAAAAGATTTTTTTAACAACATAGAACACAGTAAAACCAATTTGAAAAGAAGTTATCAGAGTTCATCACATAAAAATAGTTTTTATAACATGTTTCCTTCGTTGTGTTTGTGTATACAAGTTTGTGTGTGTAACTCATCATGAAGTCAACTCTGTCATAACAAAAATAAAAGTAGGAAAACCAATTCTATAAGGATAAATCATCCAAACAGAGATGAGAATGTAGTGATGGAGAAAACCATGTAGTTCTCTGGGGAAGAGGGAACTGCAGTGAAAAGACCCTGGGTGGGAGATGGCAGCACGGGCTCCCTGGGGATCCAGCAGGAAGTGCACGAGGCTGGTGCGCAGAGACCTAGAGGAGGCAGATGACAATACAACCAGACACCAGGGCTCATACCAGGACTTTACACCAGAGCACCTGCAGAGATTTGTAACCTTTGACTTTATTACAAGTATAGTGAGAAGCCTTTTGAGAGTTTTGAAACAGAATAGACACAATATGATTTACATTTTAGAAGAGTCATACTGGCTGCTTCATGGAAAATAGATTATATGGAAGCAATTTTATGCAGCTTAATCAATTAGAATAGAAATGTGATATAGAATCCCTGATTCTTGGGTCACAGAAACAGAATGCTTATCTAATCTTCATTCTCCTAGCCAAATGCTTTTCCTAAAAATAACTACTTATTTGTACATTGCTGCACTGCTAAAGATGAAGGTGTTCTATTGCATCAACTGAAAAGGAAATCCAAAGTACTATAAAGTAGTACACCCTGAAGGTCAGGATCATAATTACAATAGGAATATATTTTGAAAATCACCAGTGTGTGTTTCTTTTGTCTTTATGAACACATGACCACAATAACCATCCATCCATCTAATGACGTTAGGATGCTGGAGAAGGAAACCAAATGAAAGACTACGGTACCCTTTGCCTCCAACATTCAAAAATAGGATTTTGCTAATAATTTGGTCTGTTGTGAAAGAATTGTTTTTTAAAAAATCCTTGTTTTCTTGCTTTAAGAGAATGAGAGAGAGAAAAGGAGAGGAGAGGAAAAGAGAGGAGAGAGAGAGAGAGAGACAGCGAAAGAGAGAGAGGGGAGAGAGAGAGAGAGAGAGAGAGAGGAGAGAAAGGGGAGAGAGAGAGGAGAGAGAGGGGGGAGAGAGAGACAGAGACAGAGAGACAACGAGAGGGGGGAGAAAGAGAGACAGAG